>PYHX02000413.1:6939128-7003688 GCA_004302925.2 Cochliomyia hominivorax
CAATGGAGAAATGTGCAGAGTAGTCTTAATGCTGTCCCAAGAAGCGTAAACAGAGTGTCTTCAATATACCATCTACATGACGAGTCGAAGATCTGCTGGTTATGCTCAGTAAACATCAGAATATGCAATTGGAGTTTCCCCCAGGCATATTAGAAATAATCATCGAATATATGAACAAAACATACACGGGTGTGTGTAAGATTAGTTTGATCGATATTCACGGAGACGCTACAAATTCCACGGTTCAACAGCATCTTCAAGATACTAGAATGAGTCCAAATTGACGATCATCCTGTTATATTATGTTCTCCACAGAACAGACCTGGTGTTCTTATATTTCTTACAAACTCTAAAATTGATTTGATCATTCAGATAATTGAAATTTCTTCAACTATCGATGACTTTAACATAATCGGCAATTTATCTGAATAAAGATATTTTAATATTTTAGGAAATAACAACTAAACAAAAAAAGCCACTTTGTCATTCCGTGTATAAGGCTATGGAAGTAATTATGTCAGACCCCATAATGTATATATATTATTGCATCAAATTAACATCAGAAAAAAGTTATAGCCTAAAAATACACCTTATTTTATGACTGATTAAGTGTTCTTTTGTTATATTTAAGAAAAAACGTTTGTGTGTGTATGTATGATATAAAACATATTTTAATCATACGCATTTGTGGTGAAGAGTATTGAAGATTCGGTGTAACCGAATGTTTTTCTTTAAATCAATCAATAATTCTTTGTGTTCGATTAATGAATTTAAAACTTCATACTCTAAATGTAATTTAATTATTAAAATTATTAAATTATTAAATTATTAAATATTATAGACTAATAACTTATCGCAATTATTTCTTAACTAACAATTTTTATAACTTCAATTCAAATGCTTCAAATAATTCATAGAAATTCATGTAAAAATGAAACCGAGAAACGTTTGCGAATTTGTAAAGTGGAAATAATGGAAAAAGAAAGAAATAGAAAAAAATCTTTAGCAATTAGCACTTGTTTAAATGATCAGCTGCCTAAACGATCGTTCAATCAATTTGACCGACTTAAATGGCAAAAGTCGTAAAAACCAGTTAAGTTTACAGCACCAACAACTGTAGAGATCTGATAAAGTGGATACAAAGCAAACAAATGATATTGCAATATAGTAAACGATCAACAAGCTGGACTGGTGACAAGTGCAATTTAAAACTAAAGTCTACTGGTAGTGAATAAGTCAATAGTTAAATATTCAATGCAATTTGCAAAGAAAATAATATTTATAATTATTAATAGACATTTTAATGTAATTCCTCTTTGGAAGTAATGTATCTTCCTTTTAGTCATTAACTGAAAAAAGATGCTGTAATAATAAAACAAGTGAGAATGCCACATTCGGCTATGTCGAAACTTTAATACCGTCCAAAACATGTGTATACGTTATTGTTCACACATTCACACTCACACATACTCTCATAAATGCTTTTGTCAAATATAACACAGGAACACTTTATGAGTCATAAAATTAGCTATATTTTAGCTTTAAACTTTTTTTACTGAATCGATTTTGATTAATTTTTGAAATGGATTGAGGTAAATATGACCTTATGCTATGCAAATTTTTTTCTTATTTATTGATTTATATTGATAATTTTCCGCAAGTTCTTCCCCTTGAACTAAGAGATCGCCTCAGACATCGTTCTATATCTTCTATATTTTGCTGGTTTAAATAGAAAACTTCTTAGAACTAGAAGATTGTGCTCTGTCAGACAAAAAGACAGAAGAAAATAGCCCAATCGACTCAGATTTTGATTTCATACAAGAATATATATACATTTTGAGTCTGAGATGATTCCTTCTTAGCGTTACACTCGAAGGAAAAAAGTAGTATACCCTTTTCATCAGTTGGTGCTGGTGGAGGGTATAAAAACTTTTTTCATTTTAAATTATGACTTTAAATAAAGTAAATATTATTTTTATATAAAACATTTTAAAACTTTTTTAGTCTTGTGATAGTGAAACATGCTGGTTGAAATATGTTTTTTTTTTTTTTCAAAAAGATACAATAAAAAACAATTTCAAACTTATAGATACAAATGAATGTATCTACTTATATGCTTCTAAATAGAAGATGTGCCTGCCACACCTGCGCGTTTTTCTTTTTTATATTTTTTATCAATTTTATATTTACACATGTCTTTTATTTCTTGCTCTCTGTCCTGCACTTCTCTCTATCTTATTGTTTTTGTTCTGTTTCATTTTTTTCTGAAATATTTTTATAGAAGTTTTATAGAAGATCTTTCTTTGATAAGAATATTTAGTTTCCTGTATCTCCTTTACTTTTTACAAAGTCATGTTTTTTCATTTGTTTGGGGATTTTTTTTTTTCATCGTTCTTAGATTGTCACCATCAGGTGTTGCACGCCACCTTGGAGAGTTGTCACTGCGGTATCCTCAAGTTGTTGAATATGTCAAAGGATTATAAATCAAATGTGACAATAAAATTTTAATCACAATCTGCTACTGTGGTCTTCACCATAATTTAACTTCAAGAGATTTTACAAAGTAAAATGAATTTTTACGATCATGAAACAAAAGAAAGATCAATAGGATTTTTTTGGAATAATTTAAAAAATATATATTCTCGAGTACTAGAAGCGAAGGAAGATAATCTAGAAAGTTATTATTTAGCAAAAATAAGGTAATTGATCTTAATTTATCAAACTGCAATAGAACTGAATTGCAACTAAACTGGAACTGAACTAGAACTGAACTAAAACTTAAAGAGAACTGAAATAGAATTGAATTAGAACTGAACTAAAACTGAAATAGAATTGAATGAGAACTGAACTATAACTCAACTAGAACCGAACTGGAACTGAAGTAGAACTGAACTAGAATTAATAGACAAATTGTGCTCATGAAAACATCATCATTCATATGAAAGAGTTGGAAACTGCATACAAAGTTTTGTTATATCGATTCAGATCTTTTAATTACTTTTTTTCTGAAAGAATTGAAAGTAAAAAAAAAATGTTTCGTGATTGACGAACACACAATCGTCAATAAGTCATTGACTCCCTGTTTAAATTAATTATTATAATTTTAACCAATCAGTATTGAAAATAAGTAAATAATATTATTTCTTCTTCTTATATTTTCTTCGTCCAATCGATTGAAAAGATCACTTACATTAACTAATCATTTTAGACCCGCCCCATTTTCTCACCTCCATGTGAGATTTTTTTGTTTTGTGTGAAATAAATGATCAAAATTGAAATACAAATAAGACTAAGAGTCTGATATTTTTTTTGGAAGTTTTTGGAAAAGTTCATTATTCTACTATCGAAACATGTTGGAATTCTGCACATTGCACAATGGAAGATAATGAAAAAGATCAATATAGAAATATTCCATAAATTGGACCCACTCAAACTAATACGATCAAGTATTTTTCAATCAAAATGTCACTTTATGACATTCATCGAACTTTATTAATTAGAAAAAGAAACTGAATTTTTATATGAATTCCTAGGTTCCATAATTATGATTCCCATAGATCTCCAGATAATTAAGTTGTGTTATTTGTATGTGAGAGCAAAACTTTATTATAAAATCTAATTCAGATTGTATCAAACGAAGCAAATGAAAAGTGCGATATTTTCGCTTTCGATTTTATTCCAACGGAAGTAGAGCTAAAGGAACTTTCACAGAAGTAATCAGTGCAACCAAAGTATGATGATTTGTTCCCAAGGGGACAGATGTGAAACCCAATCTTGCTTAATCATACAGGGTCTTATTTGTCCGGATGTTTTCTGAAACATTTTCACTGATACTAAACTGATCTTGGAGCAATGAAAGGGGCGTTTTTAGCTTTATTAAATAGTGAACATTCAAATATGGTCAGAATGATGTCATTTTGACGAACCGATTCGACTCGTGCATCTTGTGTTTAGATGCCAAATTTTATAAAGTTAAGTACAGAAATGACCATATCTCCTATAGAATTCAGTGTTGGAAACCAGTTAGTGCTTTACGTATTACGTTTGTTTAAAACTGTCGATCCATAATTTCTTATAAGACTCAAATGACATGAATCTTTCATTATTTAAGTGGTGTTATACAAGGCCAATTCATAAGATCAAATTCTACGAGGGTCGTTTTATATTGTTTCATGACTGCCCCAATGTGAATAGTATTATATAGTCGCCCTAAACCTACTCTTACAGTTGACACCGTAAGTGATGATGAGCGTATACAATCCGCAATCCGCTTGTAATTTCAGGAGGAATCATTTAAGACCCCATACACTAATCAAATGATCCGTCTGTCAGCCTGTTAGAAAGATTTTCATTTCTAGATTAATTAGCCACTTTTTTTGTTGTAATCCTTAGCAGTTTCCTATTATAAAAAAGTTATAGACCGATATCTGAAACAACCTCAAAATTCCGAAGAAGAACTTTTCTACATTTCTACATTTTTCCACAAAAGTAGCTGGATTCAAATAGAATGTTACAAAATCATACAGCTGTATGTACTTTAACATTGCACAAAATATCAAAATCTGGCCAATCGGATATATGGTGTTATTAAATTGATAAATATCGGTCCATGTTCTTCTATCCGATATAGGGTTTTTAAAATAGTTTTAATTATATGAAGACTTATTTCTCAAATGTAAATTTTCTCCATAATGTAAGAGGTTGTGGCTGTGCCGATTCTATATAGTGATATGATTTTTAATATTTAAAAATTTTTATTATAAACAAATTAAATTGTTACGATTTTTATTTCAACAATATCGAATATTGAATTAACATATTTAAGATTTCAATTTCAATAGAAAATAATGTTAAATTAACATTTTACCTGTAAAACTTTTATCTAAAACCAAAGATGGGAAGTACAAAATTGCCCTTTTTTTGCTCGAACAAGAGATATAAGTTCTTCCTTTGATCACTTTTTAATCAACACTTAATTTTAATTATAATTTCATAGCATATCATAAAATAGCGTTTATTGTACTCAGTAATTATTGGCCAGTAATTTGTATTTTACACTCCACCTCTTCATGAAAGAAAATAACAAACAAAACAAAGAAAAAAAACATAAAGATCAATTTCTAATGATCATGTCCAACCCCTGTTTCACGGTTAATTTTTTTCGTTATTCATACGATGTTCATTTCATTTCATTTAATTTTCATTATTCATTCTCTTTTTAAACCCATCAAATTATTAAGTTACAGATACAGACGTCCAATTTAACAAGATAAACCCATAATTATGCAAATTTTTGTTTTCATTTTTTGCTGCTTCTTCTTCCTATATTGTTGGACCATTTAACGGCAGCGGGACATCATTGAGCGCCGCCGCCACTGTTGTTTTTGTTGTATTTTATTATTATCTTCATCATCTTGTATCGTCATGAGGTTTTATAGTAGAAAAAAAAATGATTAGACGGCTGACGAATTTGATCTTCACCATTTAACTGCAGGGTGTCTAGGACAAGCGACAATCACCGGTGGCTATAGAAATGATGAAGAGAAAAAGAAGAGTATGTGTGTTTTGGAAACATGTGTACGTAAATATATATCTGTGTTAATGTGTAATTTGCATATGTTTGTACTCTAAGGAGTGAGATCGAAAAATTCTTAACACACGTTTTATATAAAACTTTTAAAACTGCGTACTAAAATGATTAAATATTTCAAAAATATAACCTAAAAAGAATTGTACAAGCATTTAATGATCTGTCGTCATACTGTTTCAAATGTTATTTAAGAGAAACGGGCACTGGTTCAGGTAGAAGGAATGGTCCAGGAAGGAATGTTTCTTAAGCCAAACAACACCCGGTAAGAAAGCAGTTCGGTTAGTTTAATGCTCGAACTATTTGGTACAACAAATTAAAGGTCTAATTATAGACAGGGCCAACTAAGTTTCTGTCAGGAACGCTGCAAAAAATTTAGAGCATGAAATTGAAGTCAAGTTTTTGTTTAAAAAAATATTCTTGCTGCATAATGCATGACGAAATGATACTTTGGCAAATATTTCGTAACTTCCTGGTCAAAACTTTCATGTTGCTGATACTCGAGGAAATGAAAAGCTCTTAGTATGACAAGCAATATCTTGTTGTGGCAAAAGAAACCAATCGTTTTGTGACAACGGGCTCTATAATCACCGAAATTTATATCAAGTAATGTTTACAAAAAAAGAGCCAAGACTTTCGTCATTAGTGGGGACCGGAGAAACATGTTAACCGTTGCTGGCTTTGAAATAAATACTGCATTAAAACTGTAACCGTTTCTGGTGACGCAAATCGAAAACAAAATAACGCGATTCGATTTTTTCCAGTTCTTGAAAAGCGACGGAAATCGGTTCGACGCAAGTCAGAGCTGCATAAACAGTTGTAATTATGATAATATTTTTAATAAAATTCAAAATTAAAACCGTTCGTTTTCGTTTTTATTAACATATATGTATGTTAAGAATTATTCGATCTGACTCTTTATTTTGTTTAAAATTGAAGTGGTTTAAGAAAATTGAGGTTTAAGATTTTATTTTGCTGCAAATAAAAAGGAAAGTGCGTGTAATTTTTTTAGAGTTTTAGGTAATAAATTATTTTTGTTTAGAAATTAAACACGCTTTTTTGGATTTTTCGAATATTATTAGTTATATATACGACAAGGTCCTTTATTTCCTTTATAATGTTAAAAAAAATTAATAGGTTTCTTTCTTGGGTTGTGTGTGTTAATTTTCCTTTAGCAACAATTGTTGATTGGCACGCGAATCATGAAAAATTATTTTGTTTTTTTATTATTTTTATTTTATTATTCTTAATAATAACGAAAAAAGGATTCTGATAAAACTGGAAAAAAGTTAAAAAAATAACCCTTTTATGCTCATTTTTTTGGTTCTTTCAATTTTATTCTAACATGCAACATCATGCAACAACCAGCAGCAGCAGCCATTCTGACATTTGAATTTTTTTGTTGGTTGATGTTTGAATTTTATTTCTTTTGTTTTTGTTGTGCCATAAACATTTGACGCCAAATTGTTAATTAAATTTTCAATAAAAAAACGTTGTTTTTTTTCTTAAATTCTCCAAAAAATATGACTGAGAACATAAATTGCACCTGCTGTTTGCAAACATTTATTCTGAAAGATGAATATTTTTTTATATATCAAATAATAAAAACAAAAACGAATTCTTATATTTGAATATTTTTGAGTCCATATTTTTGGCATTTTACAAAAAAGTGTTAAATTTGTGAGAAGGCCGTAAATATTTAATTTCGTTTTTTTAGCAAAAAGTGGATTTTTATTACAAAACTGAGTTTTTATTTTATCACATGAAAATGACGTCATAAAAAAAAGAAAAGTGTCACGAATTTTTATAATTAGAAAGAAATTTTTAAATATTGTAAAATTAGCGGATTTTATAATCTCATGCACACTGAAAAAAAACTAGTACACAAAGGAAAAATAATAAGTGAAATCAACGTTGAACATAGTTGATTTAAAATTGTATAAATCTTTTCTCGTTTAGTTTAATTTGAAAACTTTAACGTTTGTGGTGAAATAATATTTTATATTAATTAAAAAAGTTAAATTATTTATATATGAATTAATTTTACTTTGTTTTTTTCTGTGTGTAAGAATGCTTTATTCGACATTGCTGAATCTTAACTACCTTCCATCACGTTATTGAAGACAATTAACTATTTTTCGGTATTATATCCAAATACTGTCGTTGATAGTTAAACTAGTTTCATATATTAAAGACGGATTGAAAATGTTTCTTGGTGAAATAGTTTTATAAACTCAAAACCGTTATGTGGGAGCTCTAGCACAATATGGACCGATAATGATCAAATTTATAATGTGTATTCAATACAGTTAAAAAAATAATTCAAACGAATTTCAACAGAATTGGTCATTATTAACTAGTTTTGTAAGATCAAATAAAAGCCTTATATGGAAGCTATAGCAATATATGCACTAAGAATGTCCAAATTAATAAGTTTTATTATGTACAGTTAGATAAATAAATGGGTTGAATTTCAATAGATTTGATCTTTATTTACCAGTTTTATAAGCTCAAAACCACTTTCCGGGAAGGGAGCTGGTTTAAAATATGGACCGATATTAAAAAATTTTAATAGAATTTATTAATGTTTAAGAGTTTTATAAGCTATAAAATATCGGATCATTATTGTGCAACTGAGAATGTTTCCATCAGACGGGTATAACTAAATCGATTTGGGGGTTCTTAGGAGATTCCTTCTTGGTGTTATAAATGGAATATGTACTTGTGTCTGTGGAGAGCATAGAAACAAACAAGTAAAAATGTCATATTTTTCTATATTGTAACCCTTCACCACGATCAACTTTGAAATATTTGTAGGAACTTTTTAATAATGTTTTATTTTGTAAAGGGGTTACCACTCCCCTGTTTCCTATCGAAAATTTTGTAAGGCTTTAATATTTTGTTATTATGACTGTTTTCTATCTTCTTAATTTAAAAAAACATAATTTTAAAAGTTCCAGAAATAAGGCATTGAAAGTTTCATTTGTAAAAAGGCTACCATATACTCGTGCCCTATCCGAAATTACTGTCTGGAATAATGTGTTGTCAAAGCAGTATGCATGTGCCAAATTTCGTAAGATTTTCTTAGATTAGTTATATATGTTTTCTGTGTAAAGGGGATGCTACTACACCAGCCCTATCTAAAATTTTGTACTGCGCAACGTTTTCCTTTAAAAGCAGTATCATCGTGCAAATCGTTGTTCTTAAAATATAAAAATAAATATCCCAGATATTCCTCATATTATTTATCACGATTCTCCCACTTTGTTAAGAAACATTTTGATCTGTTCCAATTATATACAATTAAATATATTTAAAGTAACTATTTGATTTTAACTTACAGATATAAAATACTTTATGTGAATTATTTAAACCAGTTATTTTCAACTTCAACGCTTCACATTCATTCAATCGGGGCACTCAAGTGAAATCTTCCGAGAAACTAATTATTAGATCAGTTGCTGCAAAATAACGGTAGCGAATATTATTTTCCGCCAAAACAAATTTAATCCAATTTAATCAATGTTTTTTTAATAAAAATTATGAAATTAATCCTTCTGCAAATGTTGATTAAATGTTGAAAATTTTTTTTATAAATTTCAATTAATTGTTAACAGTTTGTTTTTTTATAAAATTTTTATTATTTCGTATTTAACTTAAATGTTTAACCTGTTTTCTTTTTTTAATACAAAGTTAAGACTTGTTTACAATTATTAGTTTTTTTTTCTTATTTAATATAAAATTTGTTGATTTGTTTATAATAAATATTATTAATTATATATTTTTGTTATTGTTGTTGTTATTGTTATTATTATTACGATTTTAATAAAAACAAGTTAAAAAATCTATATTCGGCTATGCTGAATCTTTAATACCCTCTGCGTGTGAAGTAAATATGTTCCTACATACATACTCACACAAACACTTACAGACGTATAAAATATGTAAATGTTTTTTTATATTTAACACAAAACACTTAAATTAGTTATATTTTTGGAATGATAATGATTAATATTTTGTCAAAATTTCATTATAATTCATCGATTTATAATTGACAATTCTACGAACGTTCATTATTTGAATTTAGAGGTTGCCTCAGATATCGGACTATATATTTTACTACACCAAACAGATTTTGCGAGTTTTAAATATTAAATATTTTTCAGATTATTTAGAACAAAATGAAAACAAAATTATTCAATCTCAAATTAACTTTGTACAACGTTGATTTTACATCAAGTTTCTTTTTCTGTGTGTATCTGTTCGAGCAACACGTAACAAAAAGCACTTTAAAAACGTTAATAAATGGGTTTCCGAAAAAAGTTAAAAATTTCCATACTTGTGATTAAAGCTTATCTGGCTTATTATTATGATTTTAACTTTTATTAATGACTTATGAAGGGAATTTTTTTCTGAAGGGTTATTTCAATAGACATCCCAACTGGGCCAAAATAACAGTACGTGCAAAATTTCAATAAGATATCTTCAAAATTGCGACCTGTACTTTGCGAAAAAGCTTAACATGGACAGCCAGCCGGATGGACAGGCGGGCATGCTTCGACCGACTCAGGAAGTGATTATGAGTGAAACGGTATACTTAAAAATGGTGGAAGGACTATTTTTTCTGCCCGTTACAAACGTCTGAACAAACGTATAATACCCCCACCACCTATGGTGGTGTAGGGTATAAAAATTAAAAGTGTTACTATACCCGGGCGAAATTTCATTGTGCTCCGTCAATTATGGTATAGATAAGCGTGCCAAAAACAGACAGACAGACAGACGGACAGGAAAACGAGCATAGCAAATTTGACTCAGATTTTGATTTGATGCGAGAAAATATACATAATGACGTCTAAGAAGATTTTTCTAGGCGTTACACACGAAATGATAAATTTAATATACTAACTTGTAGTAGTAGAGGTTATAAAAAACTTTGTTGTTGTTTTAATAAAAGTGACTAGTGAATGACAATGTCTACTTTATGCCTCCAATTCAGTATAAGTCTTATAAATTTGGATCCACATTTAGTTATACAATTCCATATTCTTAACTTAACTACATTTGTATTATTTAGACACTTGTTTGGTGTTGTTGTTATTATTATTATTGTTGTTGTTGTTGTATTTCATGCCATTTCTATTCTGGCAGATTATTTTTTTTATAGAAAAATTATATAAAATTAAAAAACAAATGATTTGTTTTATAGGAAGTCGTGTGCGGCTACTTATTAGAAATATATATATAGAAATGTTTTTTAGTTATAAAACACAACAACAACTACAACAACAAAAACATATACAAATACAAATTAAAAACGCAAAAAAAGCAACTAAAACAGAAAAAAAACCTCAATTAAACGACAAATAAACCTTAAAGAATTTTTGTGTTCTAATAAAAAAAGTTTATTAGAGAAAAAAACAAGTTTTACTAGTTTTTCTGACGTTTGTTTATTTAAAAAAAGAAATAATTAATTAAATAATAAATAAAATAAAAAATTTAGAAAAAAATTTAAAATCAAGTAAGGAAATTCTAATAAAACACTTGAAGAGGGTGATCAATTATAAATTGTGACAATAAATTATATATTTTTTTCTTCTAAAATGAAGATTTTGAAAACTATAAATTTTAGATTTCTTCAAATGGAATTTAATTCACATTTTTTTTTTTAATTTTTTGCTGATTTGATGAGAAATCAAGATTTTCTTGAATTTTTTCGAGATCTTTGATTTCAATTCAACAATTTTAAAGCGCTTCTCAATTATAAGCATAACTTCTCCATGTCTCAGTGGAAATAACTCCATAACTGAATAAGGGATTAGCTTGTCATCATGCATATGCACTGTGGTTCCGAAACTATTAGTCTTGAATTCTGTTACGCCTTCAGTATGTCAGGTGGATATAGAGGACCTTTAAAAATTGAACAGCTCGGGTACTGTAATATTTTGTAAATACTATAACGATAAGAAACAAAATATGTATGTAGATGTTCCTCAAAGATTCAGAGATTTTCAAGACGGAATTAACTTTTACTGAATTTTCACCCCGAAATTTCATTGTGCTCCGTCAATTATGGTATAGGTAAGCGTGCCAAAAACAGACAGACGGACAGGAAAACGAGCATAGCAAATTTGACTCAGATTTTGATTTGATGCGAGAAAATATACATAATGTTTTTGTTTTTTAACATTGCTGACTTAAAGCTTCTATTTTTAACATTGCGGACTAAAGATTCTACAAATCAAAACCTGGGATTATTCAGTTAATTCAGCCTGTGTCTTTATTTGTCTGTCGCTCTATCTGACGTTCTGTTTTTCTTTAGAAAACATTATCGCATCTATAAAAATGATCGTTCCCATTGTTGGTTATCATAAGCAGTTTTCTATTTAAAACCAGCCATATCAGTCCATTAAAAAAAACTTATATACCGATTTCTGATACAATCTGAAAATATCGAATAAGTCCTTTTCTAATTTTTTTAACAAGGATTTAACAAGAATCTAATAAACGCACCGAAAATCACCAAAATCAGATCAATAGAAAAAAGTTATATATCATATAACCGATATGACATATCGGACGCAATTTCGTACTTAATGTTCTGAAATTTGTCACATATATTTAGTTTGATATAAAAATAACCCAAAAATAAAAAAAGAAACGAGTTTGTGGTAGGGCAATTATTTGTTCTAGCTCCAATATAAGGCTCCTTCGCAGAATATGATGTAATTTAAATTCGGCGCAATTATTTTTGTAACTGTTTAAAATATATGTTTTAATATTACTAATATCGGTTCATGTTTTGCTATAGTTCCCATATAAAGCCCCTTCCTGGAATATAGTTTTAAGGTTATAAAATTCGGTACATTTATTTCTCTAACTAACCAATATCGATCCAATTTCGAAATGGATTTGAGCTTATTAAACTCTTTTGTATGATCTACTTTCATTGGAAGTCGTAACTATTAAATTTCTAACAGTCTTTAGTATATATTGCTATTTTCATGAATATCGGATGTTAAATCTGATAACGCCAATTAATTTGCGAAATTAATTTCTAAATGTTTGGATTTTTTCCCGAATAGATATTCAATTAATAAAAAACTGTTCTCCTATCATCCATTTAAATTTTACTCTAAAAAAAGTTTAAATTTGTATTGACAATAATTCATAATTATCAGTTCTTTCAAAAAAAAAAAAAAAACTTCATTAAATTCGAAGAATTTTAATTTTAACACCTTTCAACTCACAAAACTTCTTTTATCCAATGACATGATTTTTTAAGACTAAACCAATGTAAAAGCAAAGAACCAGATCTAACAAATCTAAAGAAGAGAAAAAAATCCATTACCACCTTCCAAAGAGAGAAGGTACGAAAAGTAACAGTTCAGTAAAACTTCCGTTGAATTCACACACAAATAAAACTAAAGCTTCCGAAGAATTACTTAAGTATATACGAATGAAATCTCGGACATTTAGGATGAAGTATAAATTAAGAAGAAGGGGGTTTCTTCTTAAAGGAATAGAGAACGTGCTTATGTCCCAGCAATTAACACCTGATTATAAAAAGAATTGAAATTATAACTATTTAATTTATGTCTATTTACTCTCAGTCATTTATTTGAATCCATTACAAGAGAAGAGAATAAATATTTACTGTCACAAACAACACAAGAGAGTAAAAGAACTGAATGTTGAGTTTAGGAAAGAAAGAATGAATGAAAGAAATGTTTAGCGCCTTAATGTTACAATTGGAAATTACAAGGAAACGCCCTACATTTCGTATATATTTCACATATATTTTTTCGTTTTATTTTTCTGAAATAAAAGTGATGATGGATTTCTACTTAACAGCAGTTGTTGTTGTTGTTGTTGTTTTTCTATAGATTGACTCTAATGATGACATGATTTATAAGGAAATGAGAGAACATTTCTTTTCTTATACCCTTCAGCAAAACGAGAGTTCAATGAGAGTTTATTAATTCTGTTATGCCATGTGTTACATTAGGAAAAACTATTGAATATAGAAAAGGTTTGGATCTATATTTGACACAACAAAGTTAGTTAAGTTTGAATATAATGGTGCGATCCTCGTAAAATTTACCTCCGTACTTTCTGGTTGCAAAAATCTCAAATATTGAACATTTTTGAGGATTTATGCACTTTAAAATCATTTTCGGAAGAGGATTTGAAAGGGAGCTATTGTAGTTTGTGAATCGATTTACATGAAAAAGTTAAAATATATCAAAAAACTCGTTACTAGTTCAGTTCTAGTTCACTTTTCGTCCATTTCTTATTCAGTTTTAGTTCAGTTCTAATTCAGTTTTAGTCCAGGTCTTGTTCAGTTCTACTTCAGTTTTACTTCAATTCTATTTAAGTTCTAGTTCACTTTCAGTTCAAGTTCACTTTTACTCCAGTTCTTGTTCAGTTCTAGTTTAATTCCAGTTCAGTTCAAAAATTTCTGGGCCGTAATTTTATATCGAGTATCACAAAATTCTTGAATAGGAACAGTATCATGATCAATTATCTCGAATTCATAAAATTTAGAGGCCACATAATGCGTATAGAAAACGTTTTTCGATGGATCCATTATTATCAATGCTTTAAGTGTTTCTAATAAATGTTCCTCACAACCGATTGTTTTACTTTAAAGATCCATCAAACATTCATTCATATACTCTCTCTTTGTCTCTTTCTTTCAGAGTTACTATTGATCTAAGTAATACATTGTTTAACTATTTGTTTCCAAGATTAGCATCTTGGTGGTGACCAAGATTCTGTTTAAAATTGTCGCACTTGTTTACATTTCTGGAAGTTACTCTAATCGCATTTGTTTATTTATCTCGAACATTGTAGACAGTTTGGAATAGTTTAAAGTTTTAGGTTCAGGTTTTAAATATAGTTTTTTTTTTACTAAATTTTCAAACGATGAGGTAATTGTTAAACCCCTTGTCCTTATAATATGACTTGACTTTGTTCCACCAATATTCAATTTTGTAGGCTTAAAGTCTAATAACGTTTATTTACAAAGTTTGTTAAGTTTGTATCATGATCTATTATTAACTTCTTTTTTCTAGTTATTGTATTTGTGTTGTATGTGAGTTGTTTTATTTGGTTGCATGTTCGACATAGTGATGTTGTTGTTATTGCTGCTGTTAGATTTTGTTTTATTGTTGATATTTGTTTATTTTGTCATTTATTTGCCATTCATTGTTAGTTTTTGTTGTTGTTAGTTTTATGTAAAAATGTAGTATTTTTGTTGTTGATGTACCTCAACTATTTGTTTGTTTGTTCGTATGTTTGTTTTTTTTTGTTTGCCAAGATTTTTAACTCTCTGTTGATCAATATTTGTCCACTATCAACATACCACCAAGTCAAGTATTCGTATAAAAGTATGAAGTCATGGTTTTGGTGAAACAAAAAAATTCATGTATGATTTTTTTCGATTTGTTTTTGTTTTCTTTTGGATAAAAAATGCCTTCAAGTCTGACAATGATGGGTCGTCGTTATGTAAAAAATGTTTAAAGTAAAAATATTTTAATTGAAAAATAGTTTTGTGACTGTGAAATGATGAAATTTTAAAACAAAGATTTTGATAAATAAATATATTTTGGAAATAATTAATATTTGGGTTTCTGGCTCAAAGGTAAATTTTAGTATAATTTCGGAATTTTCACATACTTTTCCTAATTTATTCTAACACATCTCAATTTATTGTGCTTCAGTGAAAATCACTCCAACTATTTGGTAAAATCCTTCATGCAATAAATTTCGGAACTTATTGATGATCGTATTAATACATCTAGAGATTTTTTCAAGCTAACGAAGATGAATACTTTAGTCATTAGTATATTAAAAACGATTAAAAGTTCTATTACTTGAATCGATTTCGACTGGAGTCCGTTAATTGCGACAAAAAAAAACTATAGTTTAAGACATTTTTGACTTCAAAAATCGACGACGAAAGAAAAATAGACTGAAAATCGTCAGTATTTAGCTACAAGTACAGCTGCCGTGGATATATGATCTGTTTTCAATCTGGGACGTACAAACAATGAACAGACAGCTGTACAGTATATTCTCTTGGTTTAGTCTGGAACTTTACTGTCTCAAGACTTGCAGAGCCTTGTAAAAACGATGTTATTTTGACTCTACATAAGAAACGTAGTAACTCATTGTGAAATTTAAATACTATTCTACCTATTAAGAAATTAATAAAGTACTCTATGGTTTAATTTTGATCCCATGTCTAATTACTAATATTACTTTCCTTATTTGCAAAACTCTCCTTTGGAACAAAGTCCCTATTAGTTAGTCATGTTTTGGATTTCTGTGCATTATTTGGAGAGAAAGGTTCTCAATTTTATATATCTTTCTAAATATACTGAAAATCGGATTTACTTGGGTATACGTAAAATCGTCAGAGACGTATGGTTTATTTTCAATATGGGAAGTACAAAACATTTCTTCAAGACTATTCTTAAGACACCGCTTCTAGCTTGAAAAAAGGAAAAAGGTTGTTTAACTCTTCTAGAAATGTTCCTCTCAAGTAATAAGAACAAAACGATTTTCAGGCAGCTATACACTACACTCAATTTTATAAGGCTGGCAACTTTACTATTTCACGATGTCTTGTAAAATTAGAATATTTTGCCCTATTTAACTTCCATAGCAATTTAAAGAGAAATTCAGGACTTTTGTGAAAGGCTATTGGTTAGTCTTTTGCCATTTAAAAAAAACACACTTCAATTATTCAGCAGCTTGATTTTAATCCCACATTACAATTTCATATCCAAATACTTTCCATTTCATGAAAACTTTCCATTCATTGAAATTGTCTCTACTGATAACAAGTTGATTTTTAACCAAAAACGCCTGTTTTTTTTATTTTCTGTTCAGGTTGTCCAATTGCAATCGTAAATTACTCGTATCTATGAGTTGGACCTTATCAATACAATTGCCACAATATTAACTTGTTGTTCAATTTTTAAGAACTTGTTATTACACATTTATTTCTCTCTTTTCTAGTCCATGTTATGGTCAATACGACGTTCTTGTTCCAGTTATAGTTTTTTTTTGTAATTGAAAACTAATACACGACATGAAGTCTATACAACAAAATGTTATGCAAAGGTGATCATGTTATTTTTGTTATTTTTTATATGATAATTTATGAGTTTAATTTTTTTCATTTTAACCGTCATTAAACGTTGACACCTGCTCACTAAACCGCATCGTAATGTATCGGTTATCACCACTTGTCTGACTGACGGTCCTTCTGCTCACTTACGGTAACCACCTCTTGTTTAGGTTGTTTGTTCGAAAAAGGTATCCTGGCCTAAAACAACCGAAAAGGATCTAATTGTTAGTTTTATATGTTTATGAAAATTTACACGCTCTTTCAACCAGCTAAACATTACAACGATCCAAAATGAAGTCCTTTTTGTATTATTTTTACTAAATGCTCTTTTGTGTTTTTGTTGTTGTTTGTTGACTTCAATTTTCAGTTATTGTTTGTTTGTGTCTCTCTGTTTCAATGATCTTGTTGGCTTGTTTATGGTAGAATGATCATTTAAACGATTCTCCTTTAAGTGGTTGGTTTTTTGTTGTTGTTCTTGGTTTTACTTTTCACAAATTATTTTGTTACGCTTTGATCCTTAACAATTGTTAGTCCGACCGTCCATTGTTGCTGTTTTTTTTTATTTTATTTTTGCGATAATGATCTTGGTGTTGTGTTGCTTGGTTGCCTCTTTGGTTGGTCTTCTTAAGCAGTTGAGTTTGAGTTGTATGAGAAACAAAAGGAGTCAACAATTGCTGTTCAAGTCGTCGCTTGGTTTGTTATTTGATCGCAAATTATTTGTGACCATAATTAGATTGTGGTTTCTTCTTACAGTTTTTGTTTGTAGGAGGAGGTGGTAGCTGCTTAAGACGTAATAGGTTTCAATTAATAATTGTTTGTCATTGTGGCAAAATGGGCGACAAATTTTTAACACCTTCCAAATACAACAAGATCATTATTAAGGAGTCAACTGGAAAAAAATAAGAAAAAAGAAAAGATAACTTGAAAGGGTTTTAATTTAGATTTTTATCCTGCAAGATCAACGTTTTCAATTCATTTATTGTTTTTTTAGTTTTACTTCTTTTCTAAACTATTTTGAAACATTATTAAAACATGTCAATCCAAAAATTCACTTTTGTAACGTATCGAGATTTTCATGTATGAACAAGTGATGATGTTTGTCTGTCTGTCTATCTGTTTGTCTATCGGGTAATGTTGCCTGATTACTTGAACAGAAAAATCTCAGTCTGTTTACAAAATCCATAACAAGACATCATCATCATCAGTTATGGGGAAAATGTTTGAAAAAAAAAACAAGCAGCTAGCAACATGTTTTAATACTACAACAACAACAACAAAAACTACAGCTTCAATAACATAACGATGTTCCAGTAGCAGCACAGAATCAGCATCAACATCATCACCCAGTGGGGAGGAAAAGTAACGTATGTAGAGAAATGAATGTTTTTTCGCGCTTGTCTGCCAAATTATGACAAGTGAAAAACGAAATGGCGCCTGTTACTGGGAATCAAATGTAAAAAATAAAAGAGGAAAAAAAGGAAAAATTAAATGAAATGTTGTTCAAATGTATAGAAATCTCCAGCGACACAAATGTTACACAAACACGAGGAAACATGTCAATACATTTAAAGTTCTTTTTTTACAACATGATACAGTGGGACGGAATCGAATTTTTTCATATGTATAGGTTACTTCATAGTCCATAAAATATAGCAGCTGTACAAGAAATATCAATGAGATAGATTTGAAGATTTTTGGATAAAGCGGTGTAGCGTGTATAATTACTTTTTCATTTCATGTGTAACGACAAGAAGGAATCATCTAAGACCCCATAAGTATTTAGCTATGTGCGTTTGTTCGTCTGCCTATTGGAAACATTATGATACCTAGAATAATTGATAAAACGAAATTCGGCCACATTGTTTGCTGTTATCCCAAGCAGTCTTCTACATTGGTACTTTAGAATTAAAGTTATAGATCAATATCGGAAACAATCTTAAAATTGCGAAGAAGAAAATTTTCAACAAAAAATAACTGAATGTTGATAGAATTTGATCACAACATACAACTGAAAGTCAAAATTGGAACAAGAGCAAAAAGTTTTGGGCTTATATACTCACCATTTCCATACATCCCAAAACCAGTTTCATATATGTCGCAATTTTAAATATAATTTTCTGACACTTGACATAAAAATAAATGAGGATAGAAAGACCTCGTTGCTATATTTTAATATACCTCCCATATAAGTCCTTTTCCATGATAACGGTTTTGAGCTTATAAAATTCTTATATTGAAACCAATTTTTAAACGGCTTTAAACGGAATAGTTTAATTTTATTAAGGTACATGGGACCAGGTTAAACATAGACAAATTAGTTTTAAGGCCAACATAATAGTACAAGCTAAATTTCATCATGATATCTGCTACTAACATTGTGTTTATATCTTTAAGTCGATTCTATGATTATGCCCACTGTAAACAGAAATACTCACACATACACATATGTATTTTTTTGCAGTATTTGTAACATTTTACATTACAAGCTTCTGAAATACATGGCGAATTGGAGAAAAAAATTAATAGAATATAAAACATGGACCACAACATGTGTAAAAATGGTGATTGTTACAACATGAAGCAGCAACAACAAAATCAAAATGTTCATTTCATGTTACACTTGTAACCCAATAAGAGTTGGAATGAAGAAGCCACTTATATGGTTACGAGAAATTTTCAAAAATAAAAAAGAACATTGTTAAATCAAATAGATAATGAGAAAGATTCTTTGCCTCTGATCGCTTAAAATATGACATAAATTTACCGCAAGATTGTGGCCACAAAAAAAGCAAACATGTTTATAAACATATTTAATATGAAACGTTCTAAATCTCTACTTTTCTATATCCTTTTTAGATTTTTTTTGTGATTGACTGTTTTTTTTTTTCCTTTTTTATACAAAATCTAGGAAGTTGAGGGGGGGGGGGGTGAGCTAAAGTTTTGTTCAGTTTTTGTTCGCTTTTCATTTTAATTTCCTTTTAATAAACGACGACATCAAGTGTTAGTTACACATTTCAAATGTTATGAACAAAAAAAAAACAACAAATAACATTGAGTTTACTTAAGGACAATCTGTGTTTCTATTGAATCTAACCACCATTTAACCACAGTTCTTAACCAATGTTCAAACAAACGTCAGCAACATCTGTGTTCCACGCACAAATATCGTCAATGTCAGGGTAACGTAAATATATATCAACTATATACTTATTTATGTTGATGGATGAATGATTATGTTTTTTTTTTTGCGATTGTTGATGAAGTGTTTTTTCAACACTTTTGGTTAACTTTTAAATACAGTATTCGAAATGGTCTTGGGGGAATTATTCTAGAAATTTTGATGGATTTTCTAAGTTTAAAATTTTGACATTATTTTTTTGGCGATTAGAAAATTCTAAACAGAGGACCAAGTCTAAAACAAGTTTCCCTTATCAGGAAAATTCTATATCGCTACAGTCTGAATTAATTTTAAAACAATTTAACGTTGTTCATTACGAGAATCTGTTCACTATAGCTTCATTCAAGTGAGTTCAATGCAAAAATATATTCTACGAGAATCGGAAATTCGTTTTATTTTCTAATGAATTTTTTGAATTTATATGAAAATGATCTGATTAAAACTTTTTTAAATGAAAATTTCGACAAATTTAATTTTATGGAAAAAAATATTTTTAAGATCATTTTTTATTTAAAGTTAAAATTTAAACTGTTTAGTAAACTCTATAATGTATATACATTCTTGAATCAAATTAGAATCTATGACCCGTCAGTCTGCCTGTTGTAAGCACGCTCACATCAATAGTAATTGACCTGAAAGTCTTCTGAGAAGAATAAAAAAATTTTACCAGCAAAAAAGATTAAACCGCTCATTAAATTTTCATGGAATTTCGCTCCCTCCATAAGTGCAATATCGTTGCATTCGTTCGTCACGAACCATTCTTGATGAACATTTTGATTTTTGCGAAAGAAACAAAATATTGGCGATTTCGAGAAAATTAGGATGAACTTAAAATATAAAATGTGAAAACGAAATTAAGAGGTAAAAATCCAGCCTGGCAACCCTAAAACCTCCAATCAAAGTTGTCAATATTATAATAATGATTTTTGCAAAGGCGTTAAAACTACATTTTTTCTTTAGGCCACCTGACTTCTTATACAAATTACAACATGTAAGAATGAAATAAATTAAAGTTGTTTTCTAGATATACCAGCAATATACTCGCTATACTTCGCTGCCTCTACAACAGCTGTTTTTTAACACTCTAGATCTAAAAGTTTAACAGATTTTAATTAATTAATATATGTTTTGTATAGAGAGTAACACTCTTTTCGATACTGTCCGCTATAGACTTTTTCTGAAAATTCGGATTATTTGAGAGTGATGAGGGCAAATGTAAGGACTTTGGGTATATTAGTTCTCAAAATATTTGAATATTAAAATTTGTTTATTGTAAGGCATATCTACCCCAGATTTTACCTCAAATTGATTTCTTATCAAGTTGATGTTCGTAAGCTCTGTCCCGGATTCTGTCGCCTTAAAATGTTTCATATGGAGAAGGGTAATAAAACCCTAACTTTCAAATTATAAGTCTGATATGAATGGAATAAACATTTTATTGTTTTTTTTTCGAATATTCAACAATTTATATTTGATTTGTATGGGGAATACCTTCCAGCACGAACCCGTCGTTTGTAGACTTTAGTCACCAAATCAGCTTTATATAAATAAAACTTCTATGAATATTGAATTAAAGGAATGTTATCTCATGGACGTACAGCCTTGGTTTCCCTCCAATCATATAGTAAAATTTTAGTTTTAGTGATCTATACGTTACAAACAAACACCCAGAGATTTCTTCAGATATAGAGTCCATATTTAAAATGAATTGAAATTATTTTTCAGAAAAATGCTTTTAGTTAATCAGACATCGAATACTTAAATACATTTCTGTACGATTAAAAAAATACTCTTATACAAGTTTTAAACAAGTATGTTTAAATCGTCTTTAAAATATCCTAAATCATGATGCCGATTTGAAAATTAGGACCGACTCTTTAAGAATTAAGAGATGTGTTTGTATATTAATTTAAAATTTATGATACTCACAATTGTACGATTGTGAGTATGTATGATTAAAGTGGCTTTCCTAAGTGGGAGTTATATGATTTCTATAGGTAAAACGGATGAGAGTCGGTCCTCAATTGGACCGATAGATAGATAAAATAATAGATAAAACACATTTTTATTTTATTATTATTATTATTATTATTATTATTATTATTATTATTATTATTATTATTATTATTATTATTATTATTTTACATACTTTGAATTGATTATCTGAAGAGGATTTGTATGTGAGCTACTGTCATTTGATAACCGATCTTTGTGAAATTTCGCATATGGATTTGAACTTAAAAAATCTATAAAATAGATTTTAAACTCAATGTGAAAAGTTATCCGATCGCTAGCAATTTCAATGAGTCATGAATGAATTCAAAAAATGCAATCTATTGAGTTCAAAACGTTTACATGGACAGACAGAAAAATTAATCTGAGCCGATATTCTTTGTACATTGTACATTGTTAATTCTCAATTTTAAAATGTTATCGATTTTTTTTGAAAAACTACATGACATTTTCAAAACTCGTTTCGAATTAACAACAAAAAATTTGCATTTTGTTTTAACAATTATTAATTAAGACCTTTTTACATTTTTTATACCCTACACTAACAAGGTTGGTGGTAGTTGTAACGAAGAAAGAAATATTTCTAACACCAACTTAAAGTATACCGTTCGAGTCATAATCACTTTCTGAGTTGATTTAATGATATCCATCCGTCTGGCTGGCTGTCCATCGATCGATGTAAATTGGCATGTATCATAATTTCATATAGCTCCCGTATTATCCCCCCAGAAGAAATCCTTTTAAAGCGCACAAATCATACATGTATATTAGTAGCATAATATATAGCATTTCTAAGAACAAATTATAAAATATATTTACACGAGGGTCCAACCATGTGATGTAGGGCATTAAATAGTCGGTCTTGATCTACTATTACTTTTACTTGTTTTTTTTTACATTTATTAAAAAGAATTTTAATTTTTTATTAAAAATTTCCTTTAAATAAAATTTAGCGTGAGAAACGCATAAACAAATTTAATGTAATTCTGCAATAACTATAATTGCAGAATTTTAGACCGGCCCCCTATATTAGTGAAACTGAACACAAAATTCCATGTTTTTTTTCTTCATAAATTATAGCAAATATTTAACATTAAAATTCGAATACACTGAGGGAAAAATATATTAACATTTATATACCTCTGAACGTAAATAACTTACGTATGTGTTTGTGTATTTCCATTACACAACGTTTATTTTCCTGTATTTGTGTATTTTATGTTTATGTGTGTGTGTTAATATGCTAATGTATACATTACACCATGTGACCTTGAAAAAATTATGCAAAAATCGATGTAAAAAATGTTAAAATATGTAAGTTTTTTCTCTCTTCTTTTCTTCTTCTCTTTTACTTCTCCAAATGAAAAAAAGGTTGATATTGGTGTATGTATTGATATATGTGTGTGTATGTGTGTCTAGCTGTCTGATGGTGTGGCAACATAGTCTGCATAAAAAGGGAAATGAAAATAATAAAAAATTATAATAAATGATGCAAATGATTGTGTTGATTTTTAAGTATTTACATTTGATGGTGAGATTTTATTTGTGAATTTTTATTATTTTCGCGCCATGACTTATTTCTGAATGATATTTTGTTATGTTGTAAAAAAAGCAATAATTTTTACTGCCGAAATATTAAATAGGATCCATAATGTAAAATTTAATTTTATTTTTCACTAAAAATTTCATTTTTCACCAAAAATTTCATTTCTCATCAAAAATTTCATTTCTCATCAAAAATTTAATTTTTCACTAAAAATTTAATTTTTCACTAAAAATTTAATTTTTCACTAAAAATTTAATTTTTCACTAAAAATTTAATTTTTTACTAAAAATTTAATTTTTCACTAAAAATTTAATTTTTCACTAAAAATTTCATTTTTCACTAAAAATTTTATTTTTCACTAAAAATTCAATTTTTCACTAAAAATTTAATTTTTCACTAAAAATTCAATTTTTCACTAAAAATTCAATTTTTCACTAAAAATTCAATTTTTCACTAAAAATTCAATTTTTTACTAAAAATTTAATTTTTCACTAAAAATTTAATTTTTCATTAAAAATTTAATTTGTCACTAAAAATTTAATTTTTCACTAAAATTTTAATTTTTTACTAAAAATTTAATTTTTCACCAAAAATTTCATTTCTCATCAAAAATTTCATTTTTCACTAAAAATTTTATTTTTCACTAAAAATTTAATTTTTCACTAAAAATTTTATTTTTCACTAAAAATTTAATTTTTCACTAAAAATTTTATTTTTCACTAAAAATTTAATTTTTTAGTAAAAATTTAATTTTTCACTAAAAATTTAATTTTTCAGTAAAAATTTAATTTTTCAGTAAAAATTTAATTTTTCAGTAAAAATTTAATTTTTCAGTAAAAATTTAATTTTTCAGTAAAAATTTAATTTTTCAGTAAAAATTTAATTTTTCAGTAAAAATTTAATTTTTCACTAAAAATTTAATTTTTCACTAAAAATTTAATTTTTCACTAAAAATTTCCTTTTTACTAAAAATTTCATTTTCACTAAAAATTTAATTTTACATTAAATTTTTACTAAAAATTTCATTTTCTACTAAAAATTTCAATTTTTACTAAAAATTTCATTTTTCACTAAAAATTTCATTTTTCACTAAAAACTTCATTTTTCACTTAAAATTTCATTTTTCACTAAACATAATTGTGAAACTAACATTTATGTGAAAATTATGCGTTTAAAATCATTTTTTGTTGTTTTGTGAATGGTTAAATGGGAGCTACAAGATATAATTTTTATCATAATTTGGCCAATTATTACAATACCAACGTATATGTGAGTTTTAAGCATTTCTAAGTGATATTTGGAAGGGGGCTTGTATGGGACCTATGGGAAGTAATGAAGAGACCCACGCGTTATTTGACAAATCTGTTTAGAATATTATAAGACTTATTTCTGTCTAATTTCGTTAAAATCGCTTTATATTAAGGACTTTTTTGAGATTAAATTTTTTTGCCGTTGGGACAATTGTATGTACCAAAATTCGTCAAGATATCTCATAAATGACGACAGTCGGACGGACATCGTTTAAATGACTCAGTAAGTGATTTTGAGTCGACTGTTCTATTCAAAGGTGGGTGAAACAGTACAAACACATTCCACCTACGAAGGTGTAGGGCATAAAATGGTTTTGTTATTTATTAAACGTGAGTCTTGATCGTTATATAAAGAAGAACTTTACAAAAGCGACAATTATTTGTTTATATTTGTAATTTGAAAAGGAAACATAAAATTACTTTCATAAATGGCAGTTACTTTTTGAAATACAAAAAAAATGTTGTTCATTTCCGGTAGATTTATAATTTTTATATTGACAATATTTCCAACTCATTGATAATATCACAACAAAATCTTTATAACTCTTGTTATTTTTAAATCAAAAAGCTCATCATATTATATAATACAAATATACATGTTTATGTGTATGTGTGTGTGATTGTATGAGAGAGTGTGATTTTTTCACTTTTTATTCATAGAATTTATTCCGAAAACGTTTGCAATACATATCATTACGAGTTTTTCTTTTTCATAAAATGTTTGTCTCGCTGGGTCTTTACTGCTGTTTTGCTGTTTCTGGATAAGTTAAAGTGAGAATAAATATGTGTATGTGTATGAGTGTGTGTGTATGTGGTTACGACGCCATCATTAAATTTAAATAATTTTGCATAATTTTTGAATTTGACTTATGGAAAAGAACAAAAAAATATTTATACAAAAATATTAAACCACAGACACTTGTAGAATTTTATAAAAAATAATAAAAATAAAATAAAATAAATTTACAAAAAAAAAAAAGCGAAAACTGAAAATAAGTAATGAAAAAAGCAAAAGAAATTGTTATAGGTCAGGTTTATGTACTGTGTTTTTTACTTTTAAAGCCATAAAAAAGTTTTTCATGCATTTTGTCTCGCTGTTTTGTTATTTAAACTTAAATTATGGAAATTTCCTACAAAAACAGTAAATAATAAATGAATTAAAAATTACCTGAATGCGATAGAAAATGAAAGGAAAAGTAAAAGAAAATAAATTTTATTTTATTAAAATCTCCACCACCACAAGTGCAGATAAAAAACAATTATCGGCATCTATAGGGACCTTGAAGTCAAATATGATTCCTTTAATTTTAACCTCTCATCCTCTTTGTCACTAATTTGTCTACGCGTTCCAATTAGCTGCAGTGATCAAGTTCAATAATAAACCTTGATTACAAGGTCTCAAGTCAGCATAAGTCTGCAGGAAATCAGTTTAAAATTTTTAAATCTTCTATAAAACAGAACGGGAAGTTCACACAAAAAATGAAAACTGCCCCCAACGGCCTCTCTATACCAGCTACATGTATCGTCTTCTAAAAATGCAATTATACAGAAAAACATCTATGTAAAATTATAATATAATAGAAATTATAATATAATTGAAAAAAAAATATTCAATCTCAAATCAACTATGTTCAATGTTGATTTTGCTTCAAGTTTTATTCTGTGTGATCTTACTATATAAACTTACCAAGGGTTTTGTGACCAGTGATTAAGTTGATGACCTTCCTCAGTTGAAGAGAATCACTGTACTTAATGTTAATTCCAAAGATGCTTCGTACCATCTACTGAGCCACTCAATTCCTATTTTTGCTTAATCTTCTGAAAAAGGGCTGTTAATATATCCATTTCTGCCAAATTCTCAAAAAGTGAAGCCGCCTTCTTCGTCAGTTTATCCGCATTTTCATATTCTTAAATATTCTTATGTCTAGGCATCTAGTAAAAACGGATGTTATGCTGTGTCGCAGAAGCAAAAGGTTATTTGTGATAGTAATTAGAGACTTATAGCAACCTGATTATTACCTAAAACTAATATCACTGTTGTATATTTTTAACATTTAAATCCTTCTTACCGCTATAAGAATAGCAAAACTTCAGCTGTTCTGTTCTCAGTCGGTTACATGATTCTATTTTCAGGTAATCACAAAAGACTCCACAACTAGTTCCCAGGGAGGTCTTTGAACCATCTGTGTAGATATTTGATTCTGAGTGTTTTTTGCTCGCTCACATCCACGAAGCTCATAGAAATTTGGCCTGAATGTTTGTTACAGTCCTGAAAAATTGTCGATTTAAAAGCAGTAAAATCGGTTCAGTATATTTAAAGATATATACCGATATCTAAGACATCCTCTATATCCCAGGAATTGAACTTTTATAAATCAATTATAAATAATATTAAACTTCATTCCAAATATGATGAAAATCGGTTCAGTAGAAAAAAGTTATAGTCATATATAAATAATTTTATGACTCATTCAGTATATATACGTATATATACGTCTCATTCAGTATATATACGTCTGTGAGTATTTGTGTGAGTGTGTATGTATGAAATATAACGTATTTTCTCCACACGCATTTGTGGTGGAGGGTATAGAGGATTCGATATAACCGAATATAGGATTCTTATTTGTTTTTATTTCATTTTAAAAAAATGATAAATGAGAGTTTAATTTGTTGGGTATTTTTTTCTGGACTTGATAAAAAAACGTCTCTATTTGTTTTCCAAAAGATTATGTATTTGACAGTATTTAAGCGTTTTGAGTTAAAATTTTAAGTTGACATTTTCAGCGTTTTTCTTATCATTTTGTCAGGTTTTAGAAAAAGTTCATCACAGGATTGTTTTTTCCGCTTTATCATTGTCAAGAGGAGCAGGAGATGTTTAAAGTAAGGAAAATATGGGATTTATTTCTCTTTCTTGTTGTTGTTGTTAAATTTTAAAGTTGTAAAACCTTTGCCTTAAAGACTTTTATGAGTTTTATCTAGATTTTGTTTTTGTTTTTTTAGTTTTTCATTGTAATCAAAAATAAATTGTCTTTTATGTTGATGAATTATACATTCATGTTCAATATTGGGTGAGAGAAAAAATTTATTTCAATAACAAATATCAAAATATAAGAATCACATACTGGAAAATATGAACTGTTTTGCATTTCAATTAAATATAAAAGATTCCGAAAATTTCAAAGAAATTATTGAAAATAAGGTATCCAAAATGACACCCAGAGTGTTACAATAATTTATATATATTTTTTTAATTTAACCAAAAGTAAGTTATCATAACTCGGAAATATTTCATTTTTATATACTTTTAGACCTATTTGAATCCATCCAATAAACATTTCCTTAATCTGAATGAAGTTCTCCTTATATTTTTATTCTCTAGGCCACCAAAGGTGGATGTAATATTAAGCTTTTGCGCTGATGTTTGTTAAATACAGAGAAAGTGGTTGTACATCTGCTTTCATGGATACCGTTCGCCTCATTCTGAATTACTTTCCGTACGTCTGATTGTCCATGTATTTATTGTAACATTAGATATATATTGATTAAATTTGGTACATATTTTTCATGCAAAGATAAGACAAAATTCTATAAGGCTCCATCTCATAGCTCTAATCGCCTTTCAGACATATAATTGCTGTACTCCTCTGTTTTCTAAACCTGTATCCTTTAGTCCCTTTTCACCTAAAGGTCTGTTTGTTTCAGAAATTTCATTCAAACTGTCTAACAACAAATGGATGTTTAACGTGACAGTTATTTTTAGACCATCTCTTGTGATTTTTCTTGAAGCTTTCAAAATAAATCATTATTTCAGGAAGCAATTAAAATATATACCTTGAATTAAAAATGTTTAGTGTATAATTTGTATCACCTCTTATATACGTTAAACATTTTTCACTTTTTAAGCTTGAATTTATTTTTTCAATATTTTAAATTTTCTTCAAAAACCTTCTATCTCACCCTATAACTAGAGTCAAATAGATCTATCTTTATTTTGGCATTACAATTTAATGTTGTACATCGAGACAATTTTATACATACTTTATGGTCATAAAATTACAATTGTTGTTGTCTCTTATTTTTCGTAGTCCTATTTTTCCTGTTTTATCTTTTAGTATCATTATTATTTTATTCTCTACTCTGTTTTGGTGTGGCAGTTTTCTAAACAGCCCTTTTGGGAGCTAAATAATTTTCCAAAGGCAGATGCGTAACGTATATTTAACCCTTTTGATACTTTCAAGTGTATTTTACATATATAAGCAAACAAGCACATGTATACAAAGCTGTGAAAAGGAAATAGAAGGTGTCAAGTGAAATATAGAAAAGGCCTTTTATGAATTTTTTGCTGGCGGAATGGGAAAAAGGTATTCGATTTTCATTAACGGTTTTTATCTAATCACATATTTACCACATTTTTGGGTTAACTGTTTTTCTACTAAACCAATTTTCTTATTTTTTTGGAATTATCAGGAAGTATGTCTAGATCGAAGTGTCCAAAACAAGATTCCTGAGCGGCAAGGTTCGACTACAAATTCTATTTACTTCCCTCGTACACTTTAAACGAACTACTGCTCTCTTATCATGTACTTGTTTGCTGCTTCACTCACACAAATACAATTTAGAATTTTAGTAGAAATTTTACAAAATTTCTTCCCCAGAGGTGTTGATAATATGAATACTTTTTGGAGTCGTTTATTATTCTTTGGTAGCGTAAGCTTCCATTCTTACTATGCATGTCATCGGAAAGTACTAAAATATAAATACAATGTTCCAGTAGACTTTTAAAGCAAAAAGTACTATTAATATCTCTAGGTTCTAAAGCAACAGACAGATATGTGGGAACTACGAATATGATTACATAGATGATTTTTTCTTGAGATTAACAAGTTAACAAGGTTATCAATGGTGGCAGAATCGATATTATTAATCGCTATTTAGGAAATTTCCGTGTTTATCTTTATGCATTGAAATTCCAACCTCTAATTTATTTTGCTGGGAACGCTGTTTTTGTAAGATTTAGTAAGGTATAATGTCCAATGATTTGATCTTCTAAAAAACGGTCTAAAAAACTTGGTATCGACATATAGAACCAAAACTGACACTGGATCATATTTACAACGCTGATAGATTCCAGTTGTTGAAACAATTAAACTTGGCTTTGGAGCACAATACCCACAAAATAGCTTCCCAAATTACTAGTGAAAATTTGTTTTTCTTATGAAAAAACTTCCCAATTGGGGTATTATTTCGAAATTGGCTCCTGAATATGGGGCATTATTTCCATTTTGATTTGGATAGTTTTTTTTAGTAAAGACTCTTGTCGTGACGCCGCTAAACATTTGTAAATGGTTAAATTCGATAGATATAAAACTATCTGCTTACCAAGGTTACATGACTCTTTTTTATTCCGAGAAGAGAATCATATTTATACTTGTCAAATTATAAAATGGAAGATAATATTTTCTGAAGGCATAGAAAACTCTTTCAAAAGGCCTTCCGCATTAAAGTTTTCATATGATTCCCCCTTTGAAACTCCCCAAACCTTTTCATATGTATGAGTTTTCCTAATATGTATGTGTAATGTTTTTGTGGTTGTTGTACACATGATTTTTGCATGTTGTTCATTAAACGAATGTCTATTTACTCATATGTTACCGTTATTTTACGATGTGTAGTATAATAAAAGTACAATCATTGTCCTCTTTTTCTGGTAAATGTGGGGTTATTGCAGTTATTTTTTAAACTAACCGAGGACATTTGGCACCTTGTTACATTTTATTGTAGATGTATTTGTAATAGATGTGTAAATGTATATGTGTAAATGGGTTTGAGGTAACTGACAATCATTATTGTGGTCTATTTGATAAGTGTCTGGGGAAATTCTACAATTAAAATTCTTGTTAAAATGTTAAGAGGTTAAAAGGAACCAATTTTAAATCCTAAAGAAAATTCTATTTTTATTTAAGTAAAAATAATTAATTTAAAATTATTGTTTTTTTATGAAAGATACACCCTCATCCGGTGTAAATATTTGCTGGTAATAATTTTACGTGTAATCAAGTGAGTAAACTAAATAAATGTTACTATTTGATCATGATGTTTAACATTTCTAAAAATCACGTAATTTAGCCTTAATACGTTTCTCTATAGAGTTGGTTGACATTTGTTATATGGGAGTATATATTTTTGGAATTTTTTTGAAAATACCCATACAAACATACAAACATAGATATAAACAAATAATGTTTACTGCTTTTGGCAGGTTTGAAAAAAAAATTGTTTAAATATTAAAAAAAACTCTTAAAAATAACGTGCCGTTTTGATATAAACTCATACACACACAAACAGACATTCACATGTAATCGAATAATAAATAATGTTATAGTATGGATTTGATGGGGGCAACCGAGTATAGAATAGAATAGAATTCTTCCAATGACCGTTGATTTGTATTTGACAACAAAAACAGCAGCAGCAGCAGCAACAGTAGAAGCAAAAGCAAATTTATAAGCTGGAGTTCTAAGGTACAATACTTATAAACATAGTTGGGAATTATTATTGTCGTTGTTGTATTTATAGCTCTGCTTGATGTTTAAATGTACATCGGACCGGAAGCCTTCGCCAAACGTGATCTACCGTATATAACGCAGCTATAATATGCGTTTTATAACTAGAGAATAAACGTTTTGCTGGTTTTGACTGAACCAAAGATGACGATAGTGATGACGACAATATATAGCAACAACAATAACAACAACAACAACAAGAACTAACGACGGGGACGGCAACGTCAACAACAACGACAATGACAATGATGAGTACATTATGATATGAAAGCGTTGGTTGGAAACATTCCTATCATATGTATTTAAACACACTGTATACAGTAGTACAACACAATTCAAAAATAAAAATAAAAAAAAATAAAAAATTATCAAATAAGACACACAAACCCTATTTGAAACGTTTGTCATTTAGCTGTTCATATATTTGTTAAATAAAATGAAAAAGAGAAAAAAGAAGAAGAGTATGCTACGTGCTTCCACAGAAGGAGCATTGACTTTACGCAACTGAAAATTTTGTACACAATTGAAAAAAATAAGACAACAATGAGCAAAATACACACAAATGAAAAGAAAGAAATAAAAAAAACTCAGTCAGTCCCGGTATAAAACAGTGTCACATACAATCAGCCCAAACAAACCATCTACATATATCTATCCATCCATCCATCCATCCATCCATTCAAACCATCCATCGAAAACGACCAACTATAAACAGTCACCAGTCAGAGTCACAAATCGTCAGTCAAAAACTAAGAAACGTAAATACCTTCACACACATACGCTCACACGTTCACATATTCATATGTACATATTTTTCAATACAATTCGTCTTTGTATATTTAAGCCCCCATAATGTGAATTCTATTCTATTCCCTTCCAAATGTTCTTTAATTTGGGAGTTACTTAAATATTGTAATATAGTTTTTTTAAACGTATGGCAATTGATCAGTTTTGAATAAAGACAAAAAATCGAGTTTGATTTAAATACACATGAAGAGATTCCCAATTCCCCGTAAAGAGTTTAGGTTTATTTTTCTTTTTTCAAGTAGTATTTTTTTGGGACCACCGCTCAAAGAATGTTCGATCCACTGTCTTCCTTTCGAAAGACCGTTCCAAATTTTATAAAGTTAAAAGTAAATGACATAAACACATTCATAAATGCTATAGTTTCTACATAGTGACCAAATATTAAATGTGACTTCTAAGAGCCTAAACCGTTAGCCCTTTAAAAACTGTCATAACACTTTTGCATTATACTGACATCTTAATAATGCCCCAGTTTAAGGTAGAAAAATGAATTAGGCCAATTTGTGATAACCTGTTCTGAAAAATCGTACTCCAGTAGAAGCGTTCGGTATCGGTTGAAACGAGTGAGTAAGAATAAAGGTGAGTAAGATAAAGTTTTTCACCCACATCAAAATAGTTTTGGACCATCTTGCAAGAAGAAGAATCATGGCCCCCTGTCGGCTCGAATATTCTGACTCTCTTCAAATGAAACAATAGTCTTCGTGACATCTGACTTGAGTTCAGGTCAAAGTTTCAAATCCTGATTTTCAAATTTGAAAAAGTGTGACGATATAACCACCTGAGAATCATCAATCGTAATCTTTAACCAACTATTAATCAAACGATCTTACTATAATTGGATCTACGCTTCGAAAAGATTCCAGTTATACTTGGCCAAATTATTAAGCAACTGCTGTATCAATTGCGATTTTTTCTCTAACAAAGGACTACTCGATGCAACCGATCTATTACAACAACGATAATTTTCGCCAATTGTTTATTTCAAGTGAAAAGAAGGTCTCCAGTCTTCTTCCGAAAGCATCTTATTTATAAAATTCGATATTATAGCGATTGTAGAATATGTGTGAGTTGTTTTAATGGGTTATTTAGCTACAGTCACATAGATCATCTGAATTTTATTTAAGAAAAACAGTTGCAGCTGGAATTTTCTCGAAAATACTACTAATATTTTTTGCGATTCTGCATTGGGTATGTAAGATCCTGCCTATTTAGCTTTATTTTAGAATACCGGCATGGTAAATTTGTTTTACTGCAACACCTATTGGTTCAAATAAAAAATGAAACTGAAATCTGTAACTTCCGGAAAAAATGAACACAGTCAAAGCAGAGGTGCAGGTGAGTTTAAGTTTTGAATTTGGACTTTGTAAACCTAGCGAGGGCCAGTCTATAGGGTCCCAAAGCTGGACACTTCGGGTCATTAAAAATATTTTAAACGATACAGATTCCTCTTTGGTCTTTATGAAGTCACAGATTTATTTCCATTTCATTTGAAACACTGTGCATCTTATAAATTTCTTTTAAATTCACCCTCGTTATAATGAGTAGAAATTTTGGTGCTGTATTGGGTTTATGGTATGATTGTTTGTTTGTTTGTTCATTCGTTTGTTGTTGTTTTGGTACGCAAAAGATCATATCTACATTACAGTCATACATTCAAACATTCTGCACGTTTCTTTCGTATACATTTCTGACATATTCTTAACGTTTAGGTTGCCTCATTTTTTTGTTTTTGTTTTTTGTTTTCAGCTTTTTTTTATCAATTTTTTACGTTTAAACTACTTTTGTTCATTTTTTCCATATTGTTTTTATATGCGTTTTTTTTTTTTTTAACAAAACTATTCATATAAATATTAAAGAATAAAAAAAAACTGAAAGGAAAACTTCAGTCATCTATCAGTGCGTTAGGTTTTGTATCCAATTCTTCAATTTGTGCGTGCTTCAGCTCCAAAGTCCTTTGTTTAGCGAACGAAAAATGAAACGCAGCTTATAGAAACGATCGAAAGAAAAGTGAAGAGACCAAACAATTGTATTGAGTAGGTGCGTTTGATGAACGATGATGAAAGAATGTCTGGTTGGATTTTTACATATATTGAGTTAAAGCAATAAACAAACATACAAACCAAACAGTTAATCAGTTTTATAACAAAACGAAACAATCAATTTCCAAACAAACCAACATACAAGATGAGTTCAAATTGAGCCTACCCTAAATTTTAGAATAAAAGAAAAATAAGGAAAAAAAATAACGAAACTTTAAGCCTCCAGTAAATGTGTGCTGCTCAAGTCATTTGTCTCCTCCTAAAAGCTATAAAGAGAAACCCAGTCAGACAAAGGGATGGACGGACGAAATGTTGTCTGCTAAATAACAATAACATGTAGGAGGCTGCCAAATATATAATTCTAGGAATATCGGGGATTAAACGTTACGTCACATATCAAACCCACCTTTTGTTTCATTTATGTTCTTTTTTAATTTTCAATTTTTTGTTTTTTACAAAATTTCAAAATTAAAAGATAATTTATATTTCTTAAAAAGCTAATTAAAATTAATAAACTTCTTTCCACGTCTACATTTTATTACTCCAAAAACACCCTCAATCTCCTTTTGGCATTTGTTCCCCGTTCAAATCCATTCTTCTTTGGTGATGTTGTCATCGTATTTGTAAGTACATTTTTCATTTCTCTAATCATCATTGTTTTAAAGTTGTAATTATTTATGCTCTTTATGCTCATTAATAAATGTGTTGTTGTTATTATTAACAGGACCCTAAGGACATTTTATTAAGCTCATTCGATTGTCCATGTATTGGTGTATTTATACCATGATAACGTATTTTACGCTTAATTTTCATTTGTGTAATCATGGAAAAATTTAATTTTCTTCTTTTTGGCAAAATTAATTTCATTCAACTCTTTATATTTCTCTCTATTAAAGTCTTTTTTTTTGGAGTTTCCTTTACTTTATTTCCAACATAATCAGATTTCACCCCTTTCTACGTGCCATTATCCATTGAGGCTGTTACGAATTACCAAAAGAAAAAATAAAAGTTGGTTATCAAAAATTCGTTGTATTGTTTTTTTGTGAACAATTCTATTTTGTGATTTCTTATCAAGATTGTCCTTGAGCATGAGTACTTTAGAGTCCTGTCAATGTTGGAGGCTGATGTTATATGTTTATGCGTATCATTTGATAGTTGTGCTTGTTAAGATAAGAATATAAGAGACTTTAACTTAACCTTGTGATGAACTGAAAATCACAAATAATGTTGTAGTTCTAAGAGCAATAGAAAAAGGATTGAGTTCATTTGGAGGACATTAAAAATGAATTTAAAGTACTCTATTTTATATCAAAAGAAGTTCAACTTGCAAAGCATAAAATTGTTTTTGGAAAAGTTATCTATAACATATAATAACTTGTTGAGCGGCTCTTTAAAGCTTTATAACTTTAAAAATTTGACCTTTTTTGAAGACAAGCATGTTCAAGTTTAATATTACGGCATCGGGCGAATCTGATGTTAGACACTCAGTAAAGAAAATGTCTGGGTTATAAAGTATGTAAGATATACCTTTCGATCCACTTTTAAATAGTTTTCTATGACGACTCTCTTTAAACAAATCAATAATTATCTCATAAGAACATTCATGGACTTTCTATAAAATCCAAACTTATAAAGTTATAATCCTCCGCTATCGGAATGGCAAATTTCATATAAATCCAATCAACAAATCGAAAGTTATTGTTTTACTCGGGAATAAATCAATTCTACTCCACTATGCAAAACTAAGTCAAAGGAAGAGTGAAAGAAAGGCGAACAGCTCATGTCAAACCGTCAGCTGTGAGCTCTTTGCAAAAAGGATCTCATCATTGCTTTTCATTACTTATCCCTACGGGACGTAGGTGCGATTATATAGATCATCTTTCTGATCAGCTTACCTTTGTATATACCATTGAACTCTTCCTCATTAGGGTCACACAAAAGAATCTAAGTAATTCTCCCAACTGATTCATTATTCCGAAATGCCTTAAGTGTATCTCTAGAAACTTTAACTTAATTTTATTAGGTTCATGACTGCATTAATAAGTCTTATATTTATGGAGTAATCGTTCATCCAGAATTCCAGAAAAGTTTTCTTATTTCTTTTGTGCCTCCACTATATGACAATTGTAGATACAAGCGTATGACAAACTATTGCTCTCAGTTAGAGGCTGTTGTGAATACTGCTATAGATCAGTTTGTTATCGAAGACTGAACTACATGTGACTGTCGAAAGAACTCCTGAAGATTTTTGATAATCTGAGTGTGTTGATGAAATCGTAAAAATTACTGAAGTGAATTTAAGATGGTTCTACTCAAAACGATATAACAGAGAAGCATCTATCTTATGGTGTAATTTGTGTAGAGCGTTGACCTACTAGTCCTATATGTACCTCAGATCACCAAGTGGGTGAGCCGGTCTGCTATTATATAAAGTATTACTGCTGTGCCAAACGCTACTCTCTGGGCTATTCTACAATAGCTCATATTCTTTTTATGTGGTCATTACAGTTCGTATAGGGTTCGGGCTACTACCTAATTAATTACACTTAGAATATGGTCGGTGAGTACACCTTTTAACCAAATTCTAACTCTACAAGCACGAACGATGAGAATTTTTAATTTCCTAAAAAAGCGGATATAGCAATTCACTTAGCATTATATCTATTGCTCTTCGGTACTTGGAAATTCTACGATGAAAACCTTGAAATTCCTTTAAAGCACATTTAAGAATTTTTATATAAAAATTTAAAAATTTTAACTTTGAATATAATTTACGAGTGATCACAAATTAAGCTTATTTCATTGGAACTTTGAATTCATTCCAACTAATGTGGTTGACATTTAAATGACTATTTTTTTCATTTTAACATTTTCACCTTGCCAAAGTTTGTGTTTTTTTTTCCATTGATATCGCTTAAACTGAACAACAATTATATTCCGTGACAACAACAACTGTAATGTAATGTGTGTTGTCATTAATGTTTAAACGCCGCCAATGTATTTGTATTTTGCGATAACTAACTTGAAAATGTCGCAGCAATAAACTTCAAATTTATTGACAATTCGTTAGGGTTTTATGCGAAAGTAACCAAGCGCAACCGCAACCTTTTTAACCGCTTTTTTTCAGTTTTGTCATTTTATTTCCTTAAATACTGTTTTTTTGCTGCCAACTTCGTAATCAACACTAGGGAAGGACCCTAGAATATAATTTACTAATTTGTTGGCTTCACTAAGCGTAAGTATGAGAGTGTGTTTGTGCTTTTTTCAAGGAAAGTTTTTTTTTATTTTCTACTACTTGACACGACTTTTGATATTTTTTTCTTTTTTTGTTGACAATAAATACTTAAGAATTGTGGTAAAATAATAACAGAAAGTACCGGCAAAAGTACTCTAGTGTAACACTTTTATACTTCTTGACGTATTCTTATACACTGATACATATTGCTTTACATGCATAGCAGTTGATGAAGTTATAGCGATTTTTTGTACAAAAAGATGTAAAGGCATTAATTCACGTACAAGGGAATACGCTTGAAACTGCATCGTTACGTGATGAAAAATGTATACAACACAACAACTCCAAATTAAAAAAGTAATATGTGGAGTGCGACCAAGCAACTAGATCAATGCCAAAACCACGACAATTGGATTTTCCCTCCCGAGTGGAACTGTATCAACCGAAAAGTTGTTCCCCTGACAACAACTATTTGATAAAATGGAACTGTTATAACAACAATGCCGAAACCTAATATCCAAGATGGCAGTTTAATATTATGTGCTTTAAAATATAAGGTTGTTCCTATATGGACTTCAGATCAGATACACAGAAGACTTGTACCGAGAACAATAGATTTGCTGTAAGTACGGGATCACAATCATCAGCTTATCATTTATATAGTGCAGAATTTTTATTCTCCCACTAAGGCTTATTTCGATCGTTGCAGAACGTCCTTACTGGTATACGCTAAACACTAGAAATTGGTTTCATTCATTCTTAACCACAAAAGAACGATTAGCTTTGTACAAATTCCTGTAGCGGGCAAATTGTGCTTTAAACTCTTTGATGTGAAAACATCTTAAATAACAAGGCACAGATTAATTGTGTATAAGTCCAATTCAATTAGTCAAATTCTGGAAGATTTTGTTAATGGACCTATAAAGCTGATCTTAAATAGGGCAGACAAAAAACAATGTGGACGAATTTTATTGAATTCGGTCAATAACCCTCATAACCATTGGTAATGGTGTAAAAATAACAAAAAATAGGATCGGTTCATAATTTCCTTCCGCTCTCATGTCATAGAGTATCTCTTTCACCTTTCACGCCAGCGACATGATGTGTTGTGTTATATAGCCGGTCCAAAGTGAATCTTCATAGAAATATGCCTCTAAAATTATATAAGCAAAAAAGATTTCTTACTAAAAAAGAACTGAAAGTAAAAGGAAACAAATTTGTGAATACGTTTATAGCAATATGTACCAGTGTTACTTGATATGCTAACACTGTTTTGTATTCGCACTACTTCAATTTATAGATTGGTGTAGAGAAACAATAATTTCGCGATATTGAATTAAAAGTAAGTGATCCTTTTTTGAAGAATCCTTGTTTTGGACTTTTTAAAAAAAATATTCAAAAAAATCTTAAAATAAAGGACTTTTTCCTGTTTTCAAAGAATTTCTTTAAAACATCTTCAATACCAGAATTAAATTTCTTTCAGAACCAATAAATTGTGTTCTATTTTAGTACATGCACTTACGTAAATAAGAGAGTAAGTAGTTATGTAAAATATTGTCGTCATACATTTGCGGTTCAATAACCCATAAAAAGCTCATTAATTATGCGCATATCTGTTTGACATGACGCTCCTCCAAACAAGAAAACAGCAAAAATTATAAAGAAAACAAAAAAAAATTAATGTGGAATTGAAAAGTAAAGTTATAAATACAAAAAAAAGTGGGAAAAAAAGAAGGAACAAACAACAACAATTTCTGGTTCACATATAGAAAACCCCAACGGGGTTCTATGCGTTATTAAAACTACACATGTCTGTCAAAAACGACCATACACAACGGCTGTGTTAATTTGCCCTCTATAGAACCTACAAATACCTCTCTATCTGGTTTATAACGACTTTTATTTATACTTGTTTTATTTTGCTGTTGTTGTTGTTGTTGTGGTTGTTATTTGAATATTCACTTTTTATTTCCTTATCGCGTTTTAACTTGTTTTTGTTTATTTTTGTTTGCCACAACTAAGGGTTGCCTTTAACGTTGCTGCCACTAAATGTTAAAGTGAAGCCGGTATATTTATGTATGAGTATGAGTATAAGTGTGTGTGTGTGTTTTTTGGCCCTTAAAGTTAAATTCTTAATACGCTTTTTTCTTGTTTTTTTTCTTTATTGTTGGATAATGTACCGCAAGGTGTTTCCCTTTTTACCAAATAAAAAAAAACTGTAATAAAAATTGGTCTAAAACCGTAACAAACATGAAAACCTCGTAACAAGCAGAAAATATGTGCGACATAGTCTTAATATCTCTCTGTGTGTGTGTGTGTAAATGTTGTTAATACTCAGTGTCATTTATATATGAATATATCGGTATCGTTATCGCGGTTGAAAGTCATTGGCAGTTTGTTGTTTTTTCGGTGGTTTGGTATGAGCTTGTATGACTTTCGATATCACCTCAATTGCCACATGTCGTTTAATTTCAATTTTTTTCTTCTCTTTTAATATATAATTTTTTTATTTCCAAATATCATTTCAATTCTTTTTTTTTATTATTTCGTTAGTGAATGTTTTTATTTTTCGGTTTATTTCATTTCATATTTATTGTCACAGTCTTTGCTTTTAGTTGATAATTAATTAAACGTAAATTGCACCGGCATAAAATGTTTGACATACTTTTGTATTATTTTCTTGTTATTTAAGTTCTTTTTTTTAATTTTGCCATTAAATTTGAATTTTCATTATTAGTTCGAGATATAGTTTATATGTGTATGTGTTCATACTTTGTATTTAACTGAAAGTAAGAGTTTTTTTTGCGTTAATTAGTTATATTTCATTGCTAATTTGGAAATATTATCTTTATTACAAAATTAATCTAGAAATCCCTTATAAAGGCTTTAAAAGAATTATACTGTATCTGGTTGCCTTTGGATTTTAATCAAATAATCTGCGATGTTATTTCCTGACGGAAGAGATTTTTTAAATGTGCATTTAAAAAGAGATCGAAATCAAACCTTTTTGTCAATAATTATGTCAGTATCACTTGGTCAGGGCTGAGATACTTTCAGTTGATTTGGTCGATGACCCTCCAATGTTGGGTACCACGGATATTTTGATTTTTAGGAATTCATTTCAAATTTTTAATATTGATAGTCCTTATACACTTTTTTCAGTTTAAAGAATATTCAAGTCGAAAGAATGTGTTAACCTATTCTTCTCTTTTTTAAGGTTTGCGGAATTAAAATAGGTTCTCAGTGTTTTAAGAATATGTGCCAGATTCCTTATAAAATTCTAAATATATTGCATCAAAATAATGTGTATGACAAATTTTAGTAAATTATCTTAAAAATTGCGACCCATATCAGACATAGATTTTGGTGGTGGTGGTCCATATATGGGAGCTTTATATGAGAAATAGATCAAATAATAACTCCGGCTCAATCTTGTTTCTTCAGATTTTTTCTTACGTAAAAATAAATATACGAGGCAAATTACGGAAGATTATATTCAAAATTGCGACCATTGTATATGAAACAGTGATCTTGGGATGTATCACAATTTTGCATATTTTAGCCTATGGATCCGATTTTGATGATCGTTGATGATAACGCCCATAATTGATATCGTGTTATACTAAATTTATTAGAATTAATTTATATTATTTAAGTAAAAAAAGTGCATATATAAATACCGTGTAGTGATCACATTTAATAGATTCTCTTAGATTCATGTTTTGATTACCAAGAAATAAATTTTCTAAATGTCAGTCGGTAATTTACTATTCTGTCACCTCCATATAATCTTTTTCGAAACAATTTACCAATTCAGGCAAAATATAAAGAGACAAAAACAAAAAAATTAAGCACTGAAAACACATTAAAAAAGCATTTTAAATAATTTTAGTAGGTGCTTTACGCACCCAGAAATGGTGTAAATCACGATCGTGTCAATCACCAACAAACATACAAATGCAATGAATTTTGTCTGCAAATGTAGAAAATGTTTTGCCAACCAACTCAAACTGAAATTTGAAAAATAAAATAAAAAATCTTAAACATTTTGGATTTCCTCTTAATGCACACACACATACATATAAGCACTCACACGTAAACACTTTTATAGATTTACGGCAAATGATCGTTGTTGTTACAAATGACATTAAACATTTTATTTGCAAAAAAAAAAAAATAATAATAATGTTATAGTCGGTCAAGCCCGACTATGTAATACCCTACACCATCATAGTGGTTTAAAATAGTAGTTACGAAAAAATAATGAACGATCCTCGTATTAAGGATTTTTTTCTATGGGCATTACATATGAGTTAGAAGAAATTATGGACCGACCCTCGTAAAATTTCTTTATTTTTTTGTCTTGATTTGATCAATATTACAACACCAAAATATATGTGAGATTAAAGCACTTCAAATGATATTTGTAAGGTGCGTTGTATGAGACCTATGAGAAATAACAGACCGATATTCATATCATTAAAAATCGCTTTATATTTAGGACAATAAGCATTGTCCGTGGGCCAAAAATGAGACGTCTTTAAAAACGCAGCCTGAATTTTGTTTACAAGGTATATTTATACATCCAGCCAGACGGATAAACGTTCATCGTTAAATCGGCTCAGAAAGTGATCTTGAGTCGAACGGCATACTTAAAAGTGGTGATAGCACAATTTTTATCTGACCGTTTCAATTTTTACATAAACGCATAATACCCAACCCACTTATGGTGGTGTAGGGTATAAAAATATAGTTGCAGATCAGTGAAGAGTTGATCTTCATTCATTCATTAAAAAAAATAAAACAACAACAAAAAGTCAAAAGTAAAATAAACTGAAAATTCATTTTGGTAATAAAAAAAAATACTTTTACTCCAACACAAATGACGCTGAAACATTAAAGAACACATGAAAAAGAATTGAAATTTAAAACTCAATTGTCGCAGAATCTGGTTTTATATATTTTTAACTGATCTTTGTTTTTAATTTTACTTTCAGCTTTTTATGACTCAAAGACAAACAATTTTTAAGCCGCAAAACGCCAAAAAAAGAACGTGCCAAGATAAAATAACACGGGATATTCCAAATGGCAGACAGGAATCAACGCTTTAAGATTTCATTTAACTTTTTCTCTTTTTCCTACAAGAACTTAAAAAAAAATCAAGAAAAAGTGAAATAAGAAACCTAAGAATGAGTCGTGTTATAAAACAGTGTGATCCGACCAAGATTAAATGAAATTACTTAAAAATAAACGCGTCTCTTAATACTCACTCGTACATTGAATCATAAAACTTACAAAAACAAAAAATGAAACATGTGGATGATGTGATGATACTATTCCCTGTTTGCCAGCTTGTCTGCCTTCTCAGCGAGGAAGGAAGAAAATCAAGAAAGTAAAGTTTTCTGAAATGATGATGAGACCTGGTGTAACTTTATTGTAAGCCGCCGACGAAGCCGCCACCGCCTTAAATGTTGGCATACGTTACTGATCGTGTTTATACGCAGGAATACTTCATAAAGAATAACTTGTTTTGCAATAAGAAAAATAAATAAATAAATTGTGGGTTGAGAAACACCGACGCGAATTTAATTTTAGCTCCAGAAAAATAAAAACAATATAAGTGATTAACCCTTAATGGGCTTAAATTAATAATTTTTTTCAATGAATTAAAAATTCCCCGGTCAGTCAGTGTAGCAAAAGTGTCATTCAAAGATTCAGAATCACTTTCCACGCCAAAATATCTATAACTTTTCACCCGGTAGGGAAATTAGAAAAATCTTGTTGAAGTGAACTTATTGAACTTTTTTTAAAGGTGTTTATTTCACCAAAATCAGATCTGAAATTGTTTTGAATCCGATTATTTTTTCTCTAGAATTAGTAGCGATACTTAGGATATATAGCAGAACCTATAGGAATATGTACCAAATGGGTCCATTTTATTGAAATCATATAAAGTGTTCGACGTCTAAATTTATTTACCACAAGAAGTCCGTTATCATTTCTCGATTGCATTCTTCATTCGTGATTGATCTGTTTGATCGATTTCATTTAACAAGAAGTACGAACAAATGAATCTCGCACCAAACAGTTAGTCTCTGTGGATACACCGAATCCTCAACAATCAGTTGAATTGCGATTGTTCAACCCCATTTTAGAGAAAATCAACATTGTATGAAATCAACAATTTTCAATGTTAATTTTACATTGGATTTCTTCTATGATCGCAATGAAATCATCAGTTTATTTACCATTCTTTTGAACTTGAAAATATTGAGAGCGAGTGCTTGAAGTTCACAATTAACTGTTCACAGACACTTAAGGGTTAATGATTTTATGCGTTGGGGCTGTGTTAACTCTGAATCACTCCTTGTAAACTCCAAATAAAAAGGATTTTAATGTGTTGATTATTATTCTTCCGTTTCTTATTTTATTTCATTTTATTTAACATGGATCAACTTATGAATGAATTCTGTCTGAAATCAGCGACACAAAAAGCTAAGGTAGAGTGAAAGAATGACAGTTATGAATGACGTTTAATCGTTGATTGTTTAACAGCTCATTGAAGATCATCATCAAACAAGCAAGACAAAAAGACAGACGGACAGATATTCAGCCAGTCAGCGTTTTATCCAGACAGTAACGACAACATCACCGCGTTTTAATTTTTTTAAGATTTTATTCGCATTTTAGCTGTTTGCAGTCGTTATAAACAGAAGAAGACAATAACGAACAACAATTTCAATGTAATGAAACCGTAATCAGTCCACGCACTTTTTTATTCTTCCAAAAAAATCATATAGAATTTTTATATGGTTCTGTTTCTGTAGTTTTTCCTCATGATCACTTCTGGCAAAATGTGATTTTTTACGAAAATTCAGAATAAAAATAAATTAAATAGATTTTTGAAATTGTTGTTGTGTTTGGTTGGAATATGTGCTAAAATTTGACAGTTTTCAAGGTGTGTGTGCGTTTATTATTGTTGTTTTTGATTTTGGCATGATCACAAACAACTATAGACTAGACTGCACGTCGTTTTAAGCTTTAAACTTATACCATCGATATCTCGTATATGTAATATATAAGAAATTCATTCTCCATCTCTTTCTCTCTTCTCTCACTCTAGTGTTAAAAGCTTAAAGCTTTTTTGTTTTCGTTTCCATATGAATTAAATAAATTGAAAAAAAAGCGATTTTCATTTCAATTACAAACCGTTCCCAAAAATATGTCAATTATATTAATTATGGTTCATGTAATGACTTCGTTTGTTATTGTTTTCTAGAGCCAACAATTGTCTGAAATTAATACGAAAATGCCGTCGTCACATGTGTAGGATTTCAAAATTTATTTCTGATTTTTGTTTGTTTGTATGTATGTAATTATGTGTTTTTTTAATTAACTTCTCAGAATTTGTAAATATGACAAAATAAATGCAGACTGAGAGATTTATTTCTGAGGATTTGCAAAATATTTGAAAAAATTAGAATTGAAACCTTAAAATTAATTTTATGTGACAGTTTGATTTTTTGAAAAAATCTGGTGTCAAAGGACCTACGAAAGGATCAAGAAGAATTTTTAAAAATAATTCTGTAACGAATCGATTTTTTTAATAAAATATATAATTTTGGATCGATTGGAATGATTTGCAAGAAATTTAATATAATGATATGAAATTAGTGTTACATTATAACTTTGAAAGATTAAATGCCATTTGCGATTATAGAGGTATCAATTGTAGTTTCTAGGGCATAAAATTTCTTAACTGCGAGCCAATGTTTTGTTTATCGCTTAACAAAACGGTTTTACAGTCTCATAACTCTTAATGAGGTTTTCAAAAATATGCTTATATACGTTAGTTTTCGAGATATTTGCATTTCGAATTTGCACCTTTAAAATTTGTAAGTTCTTTCATCAATTTTAATAACCTACATCATCTTAAATGATTGGCTTATTCTTCATTTATTCTGATGTTTGTAACATACAGAAAAAAATTTAACATTCGCCCTTAACTGTACCGTTCGACTCAGAATTACATCCTCAGTACGTCCCTCTGTCTGTCTGTCTATCTGTCGAAATTTTTAAGATATCTTGATGAAATTTAGTCCAACTAAAAAGCTTGTTGAGCCTATTCGCTTTAATATATCAGGTAGCGTCCTTACAAATATCCTCACCGACGGCACTAACAACATCAGGAAACTCACAAAAATGAAGATATATATATGAGGTTATGTTAATTAAATATGACACAAATAGATTTTGTATCAATCCAAATAAAAATTTTAAGACGATCGGTATACAATCTTCCGTACCTCTAATGTGTAGCGACTTTCAAAAATCACGTTAAAAAGCAAGTCTATTCCATAATGCAGTTCATAGTTTATCCCTCGTATAACCCCTCTGTGAGTTTGATGAAGAAATTAAAAAAGTGTATTTAATTGCAGATGGTCTAGCCCGACATGGTGCATCGCTTCATGATAAATACATGAGGAGTGTTGATCGAATAAATCTATCGCATTTCCCGCGTTATCTGGCATAGGCATGATATTCCGATGACCAGTCAGTTGTTTAATTTCAATTGGATTTGTATATTGTGTTTTGAGTGTCCATGCAAGTAGGATGGCTCTGACTCATTATGGCGTCTATCGCAGTTGTTATGACAAACTAGAAGAACAGGCAGTTTTCATTTACTTTGTTGGTGTCCGGCACCAAGAGAGTTTACTGTGTTTGAGCAAGGTGATCTTGGTAATAATTATTTGAGATCGCTACTTTCTTCCCTTGCAGATACTGACTGGTTTAAACAACGTATTAAACAGACCGCTGAGTAGAAGGTGATCAAGTGTATATGGATCCACGTGAGATGACTGCTAGACGCTGCCCTTCAATCTAACTAAGTATATTTGATACAAGCAAAAACTTCTAAACCGCACTCTACAAAGTTCAATCCACAATTTTTTATGCCTTTGCAATGGTATATTATATTATATTATATTATATTATATTATATTATATTATATTATATTATATTATATTATATTATATTATATTATATTATATTATATTATATTATATTATATTATATTATATTATATTATATTATATTATATTATATTGTATTATATAGTCAATCTTAAGAGACTATTTTTAACATATATCTTAATTTAAAAGCGCAATTTTTAAATTAAGATGTTATTAAATTTCAAAATAATTTACCAACTAAAAACGATTTAAGTCCATATTTCTACCCAATTAATAATGATTATAATTTATATCTTTATAAAATAAATGAGAAACAAGAAGGAATGCTATATTTGGCTAAACCAATATTTAATACCCCGCAACATCTTGAGATGGTTTTGTAAAAATCATTTAAATCGATTTAACGACCGACCGGATGTTCCTCTATATAAAGTTCGAACAACTTTAAAAATTCAGTTAAAAATATATACATTTTTAAAAATTCTTAGTATTTTTTTAGCAAAAACTATTTTAGCTACTTTTCGGAAATCGGTACATACTTTCCTATGGCTATAATATAATATAACCCCATTTCAAAAATTACTTCTTGAGATAAAAACTCAGTTTAATGTCAATGAAGAATAAAATATTCGTTGTCGGTTCATACTTCTAGTGATGAACTTGTAATCCCTAGAATGATTTCTTAAAGTAAATAAATTCTTTACCAAGTCGAAAATTGGTTCATCTGATTTTTGACACATTTACATTCAAACTATTTGTTTGTTTTGGTGTCGTTGTTTGTTGTCCTTTGATTTTTTCTATTTAAAATTAGCAAAATTAGATCAGTATATACAACGCAATAAACCGATATCTGCAAAATATCTCTCTAATACACTAAAATAGATATTATAGTCCAAAAACTGTATTATATCAAATCAAAATCTGAGTCGATTTAATTTTGTTCGTTTGTAGTTGGCTGACGTCCAGACTAATTGTTAGAGAACAATTTCGTCTGAACATTTGTTTTCTAAATAAAGTTAGCAAAAGTTAGGTTCTTTTGATAAAATATTGTAGTCAAATTCTGCGGACTTGGATAAAATTCCTGTCGAGTTTCTTAAAAGTACGATCAGAACTTCCCACTTCGCTAACGGAAATCTTTGTCACACATTTTCTTTACAAAAAAATCATTTTAATCTTTCCGAAAACATATTTGATAAAAAAGTAAAAATAAAATTGTTAATAAAAAAAAGAAATCAATAATTTCATAAATCTTAATAGATTTATATTCACACACACACACATACATGTACATGTTCCCTTTATAAAAATATTACACTTGCACATATACACAGTCACATGTAACCGAATGTATGTGAATATTGAATACTATTTTGTTGATCATGACAAATGTTTCCTGTTTAACCCTTTTATTCCTTCCTACACACATTTACACAAACAACAAGAAGTAGATTTGAAATACAAAAGGGAAGAGAACTAAAAGATAAATATGAAAACAAAACCGAAAACAATAGATGAATATTTGTATTTTAACGTGAATGTACGTGAGTTATGAGTGCGGGTGCAATATATTTCTTGCTGCTATTTTTTTTCTGTTGCTCTCATTGTTGTTGTTGCTTTATTTTGTGGCAACACAATTTCTATAAACAAAACAACTGAAAATCTTTTTTGATTGCCACAGCCTTTTTTTAATCTTTTTTGTATCTTCTCCTGTATTTTCTATATTTTTTTGTTGGAATGAATCCCAGGATAAACAATTGTTGTTTTTTTGGATTTCGTATCTGGGCTGGAAAGCAAGTGTATGAGTATCGGTGTGTGTGTGTCTGTTGTTGGTGGTGGTGCGTTTAAACAACTAAAATTGAAGTCAAAAGTTGAGAGTGGCAAATACAAAAGAAAAAAAAAGAGTGAAGTTGAGTTAAAAGTCAAATAATAAACAAAACACAAAACAAATAATAATTTAAAAAGGTTCTGAAGTTTACAAGATCTAAAAGAATGAATTCTTCGAGTTTGGAACACTTTATATTTAATAAGTAAGAATGCTATATTCGGTATATATGCCTCATCTTTAACACCCTTCACCACCCATGTTAAGCAAACATTTGTGCTACTTGAAAAATTGTCCTTGGTCCAAAGAAATTTCATAGTAATATTTTTGAAATTGTAGGGTGTTCACAACGTAGATGGACAGACAGCCAGACGAACAGACATCATTAAATCGACATAGAAAATGAATTTGGGTTGATCGATACTATTTCGGGTGCGCACAGTATCACAATAAAAGATGACCCAAGAAAGAATCATTCAAATCCCCATAAAGTACACATAAACCAATATCCTTCTATTGATCCTTCTGTCTATACTTGACACAACCACATCTAAACTATTGGTCCGAACTCAATAAAACTTAGCCTGGTTTCATTGGCCAGACAAATTGATTCAGTTGAAAATAAATTATATTATTGTATCCTTTAACTTTACACTCCTTTACATTTCCATTTGAACCTGCTGCTGCATTTTGTTGACGTTTACAACAAAATTTTCTGTTGACTTAACGCGCGACTGTTTAATTTTTCATTTCTGGAAAGAAAAATGGAGGGAGTTTTATGAACATAACTATTTCATGATTTTTATTTTTGTAATTTCAATAAATGAAATGATATAAAGGATTCAACTTGTTATAATCTGAGGCAGCAGGTTTTTCTGGGAATCAAATATTTGTAAATATATTTATGTATGTGTATTTGTATTAGTATATGTATTGTATACTTTTTATAAATCTCGTTCATTGTTGTTGATTTGTTTACTTGGCTGATTTACGAGGTTTCTCTAATAATGAACTTAAAATTAAGAGAAAAGCAAAAAATCAAAAACAAATAAAATTAAGAGGAAAAAGGAAACAAACGGAAAGGGAAGGAAGGGTTGCTTTGATGAGACATCAACATTGTTTACAATTAGTTGCGGTTAAAGGATTAAAATTAATGAAATTGAATGAATATTTACTTAATAACTGTTTTCATTTATTTCAGTTGAAACGGAAAGAGGAAATGAAGAGTGTATTAAAATAAGTAACTATAATTAAGTTTAGTTATTGTTGTTATTAAAAATTATTCTTCACATTTGTTATAAATCTTTAAGACTTAAAGTTTTTATTTATCTAGAATTCTAACTTTTGCGGTTGCGATTTTTTATTTCACCAGTGTTTCATTTACATATTTTCACTTTACGTTCCGTTGTAATATTACGTTAAAATATTCAAAATGTTAACTTCCATTTTCTACACTGAACCAAATTTTGTGGATCAAATTAACGAAAACTTTAAAGTAAAAAAGTGTTAAATAAAGAGATTTTTATTTTAATTAACATAATTTTTCTTCAAATTGAAGAATTTTTCTTCAAATATATAAAATAATAATATCAAGTAAGAATGCTATATTCGGCTATGCCGAATCTTAAATACCCTCCACCACAAATTCGTGTAAAGTTAATACGTTAGGTTCCATAGACACACATATACTCACAAATGTATATAACACAGAAATACTTAATTAGTCATAAAATTAGTTACAATTTAAGCTATAAAATTTTTCTATTAACTGTTAATTTTTGCGGATGTGAGCAGACAAAGAGATTGACGAAAATTGATTGAGATTTTGACTTGATGCAAGAATATATACATTATGGGGTCTGAAATAATTCATTAATAATATTAACTTTGTCATTCACACAGAATGACAAAGTTAATATTCTCTCTCTACCACTTGTACTGTGGAGCGTATAAAAACAAAAAATATGCTTGTTATAAGCTCAAAACTATTTTCATATTATTTCTTATATGTAGCTCCCATATAAGACCCCTTCCCGAAGTTTGGACCAAGATTGTTCATATTTATAATATACTTTGATTACAGTTAGAAAAATCATTGTGCTAAATTTTAATGGAATTGATCTTTATTTAAATGTTTTATAAACTCTAATCCGTTTTCCGGAAAATTCCGTTATAAGGGAGCTATAGGAAAATTTGGACCGATACAGGGCAAATTAATATAATATCTTCAGAACAGTTAGCGAAATAATTGTGTCGACTTTCAGTAGAATTGGTCTTTATTTACTCGAGCTATATCATAATATGGACCCACAATACAATAGAATTGGTTCAAATCTAAAAGTGTTATAAGCTATAAATCATATTCCGGGAAGGGGCCTTATATGGGAGCTATATCAAAATATGGACCCATGTAAATAAAACTTAATACATATATTTAAAATAGCTAGAAAATCAATTGTGCTAAATTTCAAAAGAATTGGTTCAAATTTAGAAGTGTTATAAGCTGTAAATCATATTCCGGGAAGGGGCCTTATATGGGAACTATATCAAAATATGGACCCATGTTAATAAATTTTATAACATATATTTAAAATAGCTAGAAAATTAGTTGTGCCAAATTTCAATAGAATTGGTTCAAATTTAAGAGTTTTATAAGCTATAAATCACATTCCGGGAAGGGGCCTTATATGGGAGCCATATCAAAATACGGACCCATATGAATCAAATTTGTAGTATATATTTAAAATGGTTAAAAAATTATTTGTGCAAAATTTCAATAGAATTGGTTCCAATTTAAGAGTTTTATGAGCTATAAATCAAATTCCGGGAAGGGGCCTTATATGGGAGCTATATCAAAATATGGACCCATGTTAATAAATTTTATAACATATATTTAAAATAGCTAGAAAATTAGTTGTGCCAAATTTCAATAGCATTGGTTCAAATTAAAGAGTTTTATGAGCTATAAATCACATTCCGGGAAGGGGCCTTATATGGGAGCTATATCAAAATACGGACCCATGTGAATAAAATTTATAGTATATATTTAAAATGGTTAAAAATTATTTGTGCCAAATTTCAATAGAATTGGTTCCAATTTAAGAGTTTTATGAGCTATAAATCAAATTCCGGGAAGGGGCCTTATATGGGAGCTATATCAAAATATGGATCCATATTAATAAAATTCACAATATATATTTAAAATAGTTGAAACAATAATTGTGCCAAATTTCAAAAGAATTAGTTCAAATTTAAAAGTTTTATAAGCTATAAATCATATTCCGGGAAAGTCCTTATATGGGAGCTATATCAAAATATGGACCCATCTTAATATAATTTATAACATATATTTAGAATAGCTAGGAAATTAGTTATGCCAAACTTCAAAAGAATTGGTTCAAATTTAAGAGTTTTATGAGCTATAAATCACATTCCGGGAAGGGGCCTTATATGGGAGCTATATCAAAATACGGACCCATGTGAATAAAATTTATAGTATATATTTAAAATAGTTAAACAATTATTTGTGCAAAATTTCAATAGAATTGGTTCCAATTTAAGAGTTTTATGAGCTATAAATCATATTCCGGGAAATGGCGTTATATGGGAGCTATATCAAAATATGGACCAATGTTAATAAAATTTATAACATATATTAAGAATGGTTTAAAAATTAGTTGTGACAAATTTCAGTAAATTATCTTAAAAATTGCGGTCCATATGACACAAAGAGTTTGGGGTGTATCAAAATTTTGCATATTATAGCCTATAACTTTTTTCCGGTTAATCAGATTTTGATAATTTTTGGCACGATGATGAAGCACGTGTAATTGTATGCTAAAATTAATTTTTTGTTTTAGTCCAATTACATTTTTAGAAGAAATTATAAGAGTTCACTTTTGAAATTTTGAGGTTGTTTCAGATATCGGTCTATAACTTCCTTGCTTATAAACCGATATAGCTGGTTTTAAATAGCAAACTGCTTAGGACAATAACAAATAATGTGGCCAAGTTTTATTGAATTCGGTCAATTATTCTAGGCGTGAGAATGTTTCCAACAGACAGACAGACGGACAGACGGACAGACGGACATAGCTAAATCGACTCAGTTTTTGATTTGATGCAATAATATATATACATTGTTGGGTCTGAGATGATTCCTTCTTGGCGTTACATACAGAATGACAAACTTAATATACCCTCACCACTTGTGGTGGTGGAGGGTATAAAAACATTTAGTAAAAGTTGTTAAATTAATAAAATTTCATTTAAAAATTAACGAAAAATATGTTATATCAACAGATATTTAGTAAATAGAGCAGTAATGCATCGTAAATCAAATCGTATTCAAATATATTCAATTCCGCATACTAAAATAAGTTAATTTGAATAAAATTTTTGTTCATTTAACCAATTTTTTCGTCAAATAATTTATTATATTTTCTTTGTCATATTAAATGAAATATGACAAAGAAAACAAAACTGATTATAGATATACATTCAGGAGGATAATATTTTATAAATCATTCTTATTAATGTTATTGAAATTGAAGGATCTTATGCAAAATAAATTCATGTAATTGCAAATGGAAGATCAGCTGATCAACAAACATGTAAGTAACTTTTCATCAGGAATACAAGCCTGTCGGCTCACCACCCTCCTTGGACATTTTACTTTTTATCTATTATTTAAAACTAGCTTTTACTCGGTGCGCTTTGCTGCACAAAAATTATCCTGAGTTCTAGATCACGAAAAAATTTTCACAAATCCACGTGTATGTAATTGAGACCAAATTCTTGCTGTAGAAGATCTTTAGAAATTTAAAAGTGTATAATTGATTTGTATGGAGGAAACTTCCCCCTGATCCTATTTGTCTTACATTTTGTGCAATAAAATAGTTCCTTGAGGAAATCATTGGTATCAAATTTGAAAGTTCTCGCTGAAACAGTTCTTACGATATTCTATAATCAATATATGTATTAATTTATTACAACAATTTAACGTAATAATTTTCTCAATTCTACTAAAATTTCATAAATTTAATTGAAACAAGGTATTTGAATTGAATATTATTCAATTCATCAATATAAAGAATATTGTATTATATTTTAATATTTATTCAAATTTACCGCTTTTTAATTAACGATTTCAAGTAGTGAATTTGAAGATTTAACGAAAAAATAACGAAATTTTTCATTACGATGAATAAAGACTTCATTGGCTGATATTTAAATTACTTTTCTTCAATTCTACACCCTTTTTCGTTATATTTACTACCTTTTTTGGTTCAGTGTAAGGAGAGCGAAATACTACTTTTCTTGATAACGATTTAGAAATCCACAGATTTTTCCACAATGTTTTTTCTCGTTTCATAGATGTTGTCAGCATTACTCTGTTCTCGGTTGCAACTTAACAACAACTCTGTAAAGGTAGCGATAAACAAGTATCAGATTTTTCCGGAAGTTACAAGTTGAGATCTAATGAAATTTTTATGTAAAATGTATTGAAACCACAATTTTACTATAGAAAAATTCGTTATATTTTAAATCACCGCTACATTTACAGGAAATTTGTTCCATTCTCAGGATATTAAAGGAAATAGGAAATATTTGGAAACTCTATAAATATAACGTTTTAATTTAAGTCTCATGTTTGTAGCGTCTGATAGTTTTAATGAAGCTTGACAAAATATAGTGTAGTGGAATCCGATATATATTATGGCAACTATAATAAAACAAATCTGGTTCTTGAAATCGAGATGTGCATATAATCTATATACAATGCACAATGGGCGGAATTGATTTCTTTGTGCAACTTTCAATGAACAAATTTGAAATGTTTAATTCTGGAAGTTTGGATCCTATAAAGCTCTTTAGACAAAGTTATAGAGGTTTAGGAATGACACACCTCGAATATTACACCTTTTAACCGTTTGCCGAATTTAATTTAAATACTTCATCATCTTATAGCCGTTGGCCTTTTAAACATGCTTATGTGCATTTTTAGTACAAAATTGTTATTGCCGACGATTGCTGAAGTACTGTTATATTAAAATCTATTTTAGTATATAGGAAAATAGGACCTACAGCTTAATGAGGTTAGAAAAATAAAATAATAAAAATTTTTAACTTGAGTAAAATTGGTCCAATAAAAATATGTATTAAAAATAGAAAAAGAAACATATGCGCCGATTTTCAGGTGAAGTGGTCTTTATGTGAGAGTTTTATTAACTTAAGATCCTATTCAGGGTTGGGCATATAACCATATATAAACCGATATATGACACATTGATTTTGGGGTTTATTGTAATTTTGCCTATAGCAGACTATGAATTTTTCCCTATCAAACCGATTTCGATGGTTATTGGTGTGATGATGAAATCTCTTCTGAGCCGATATAACGATGTCGTCTATCAAGTTGTTTGTTTACATGTTCAAATGTACAAATATTCTCGCAGAATTGGGGTTTAAAGCGCACAAATCACACCCATTTTCGAAAACAAAATATATTTGGACTTTTGAACAACTTTTTCGTGTTCTTCATAGACATAGATTGAGACATTATGAAGTCTTATGAATGGAAGTATCAACTGTTTTAATATTCCTCGATTTCGGTAAATAAAGAATATTTAAAGATCCCGTTGTAACAAGTTATTAGCTTTTTTCGTAACCGCATATTGTTTGTCATACCAAGAATATTTTGGGAAATTTTGGAACCCTCGAGCATCAGCATTATAATTTTTTTATCCAGGAAACTTGACTTCAATTTCCGTACTCTGTTTCTGGTTTCTTAATTGGTAGCAGAATTGCTGTGAGGAACTTTCTGAGCCTTGTATGTTTTTAAACCAGGATGTGTTCAGAGCTCTTTTGAAAATGCTTTCTATTTTTGGCTTTAGAAACATCATGTGGACCCTTTGTTCTACTTAAGCCAGATTATTTATTATCGAACTAGTTCTCCCGGTACTGTTTAGTAACATTAGAAGCAGTTTGAAGGCAGACCTTTCAATGCTTGGCTAACTTGGCAGACTTTCGAAAGCTTGGCCAACTTTTTTTAGGGCCAAATTGGGTTTTATTGAAAATATTTAATAATTTTAGTACGCACTTTTTTCTAGCGAAACTTGTACACTTCCATGTCACTAGGATAACCTCCTAAAGATATGGAAGCGTTTGTTTTGAGAAAATATTACTCAAAGAAATATCAAAAGAAAAAAGTATTAGAAGTTTATATCAGGTTTTTTCTAAAGTGAAAGTTACATGGAAAACTTTAAATTCTGACTTGAAATTTCAAATCCTTTTTATTTCACAGTTTTGCGTTTTATTCTCAAATATTTGTTTAAGATTTAAAAACTTATGTTTTTTCTCTAAGAAGCCCAAGGCAATATAATATTTAACCCTTTCATTTTGCATATCAAAATTTTGAAAGTAACTGAAGTTATTCTTTTTGAAATCAAATCCTTAAAAAACTGTACTTGTTTTTTCGTTTAATCTCCGAAGCAAAAAATCATTTTGTTTTTATTCCCAAACAATTTTTAACAAAAACCGGATATAAAAAGTTTAGAACAAAATAATAAAACACGTAATAAATTTCGATTTTCCTTTTTTAAGAATAAAGAGATGAGAAATGGAAAATATAACAAAATCGTACCTTTCATTTTCCTAGATGGGTGCGCATGTGCAGTTTAGGGCGGCATGCAAATTTTTTCTTAATTGTTACTTTCATGCAAATTTTCTTTTTTTTTTAACTTAATGAAATTTAAGATTTAAGATTATGCATAAATTAAAAATCTTGGAAAACCCCTTTTCCGCAATTCGCAAATTTTAAGACGAAAAGAAAAAAGAAACGAACGTGTTATTGTGTTACAAAAATTTCGCAATATTACTAGAAAAGGAATTTGGAGTGTTAAAGGTGAAGGTATTTTATGCATAAATTAACGATCAATAAGATCGTTAATGCAAATTTAGTTCTTTTAATTTCCTAGAAAAGGTCAAAAAGGTGAAGATAGAGAAAATTTGCATATCAGCCCCTTTTTTCGGAAATCAATAGAAAAAGAAAAATATTTATTTAATCCTTAAAGAGAAAATTGGCACATTTGCCACAAAAAAATATATATAAAGAAAAACTATTGTAAGATTTTTGATTTAATAATAGTTTACGAAAGGAATAAAAGAACACGTGAAGCGGCTTGTACTTTCACCCTTAAAGAACAAGCACCCAAAAAGAATTATTTGACGAGGGATTTTACAATTTATTGTGCATTTTGTTGGGTTGCTGACATCTTCTAGATACAATGAATACAAACAATCGTCGAAAAAACCAAATTGTAGAACATGTATGCCCTACACCACTGAGGTAGTTGGGGTACTATGCGTTTGTGCTGATGTTTATAACATAAAGACAAAATGATGTTATACCGTTTGATTTAGAATCACTTTCTGTTCCGCAATTGATATATATTATAATTTTGGCCCAAGGAAAAAGCCTATTGAAATTAACCGTTGAGGTTTAAAGCACATAAATATAAACCGAAATGGGTCCTATAATATTCTAAATTAATGTGCAAAATTTTGAGAGGGTCGATCAATTATTTCTCATAGGTCTCATACAAGCCCTCTTCCAAATATCACTTTGAAGGGTATAAATCTCACATATACGTGAGTATTATAATAAAAATTGGTCAAATTTTTATAAATATAAGCAAAAACTGATGTGCAAAATTATACGAGGGTCGATCCTTAATTCATGTAGCTCCTATTTAACCCCCCAAAAAAAATTTTAAAACCCATAAGTTTCACACACTTAAGAATAAATCAGAAATAACAGGACCATGCATTACTTATTCGTAACTGTCATTTATAACCAACATTGTAGTATAGGGAATTGCATAGTCGAGGTTGACCGATTATAACATTATTTCTTGTTTTGCTTAAGCTTGAACCTAAGCGACCTTTCTCTCCTTAATAATATCCTGCCATAAAAAAAATCACAAACATTTACACAAAGACAATCTTCCTCTTAATTATATGTGTGTGTAAGTATTAGTGATCTACTCTGGTTTCAAATTCACTTTGTTTGTTAGTGAAAAAAGAGAAGTAGAGAAAAAAAACAAATTTGCATGAGAATAGCAAAAATGACACACAATTGGGATCTTCTTCGTTAGATGATCATTTTCTTCCTTTCAAAACAAAAAATAAAGAAAAATTAAACCCTTTTTTTGGGTTTCCTTGGTGATGATGAATTTAGGGGATGAAAATTAATTTCTTATGTTTGTCTAGGATATGAATTTTAACACAAGGACATTAAATATTTGCTAAATGCGAAATACATTTGCGTAATACCAAGTGTTCTATACTTGTGTGTGTGTGTGTATGTGTCCTCAAACGAAGATGAGTATTCAAATGAGTAGAAGGGGTAGGTAGCAAAGAAGGTGTTTGTCTTTACTACGATCATCTTAATGATCTTATGTTATGCATTTATCATAGAGAGAGAAAAAACAAGGGGTTGATTACATAATTTGCCTAAAGATAAGCAATGGAATGACCTTTTTTGCATATAAAATTTAAATTTTCTCAAGCTTTAGCTTCAGTAAAAGAAGAAAAGGGGTAAGAAAAATGTAAATTTTGTTCCCATGAAAATTACTTATGGCTTCACCTTTTTTTCATCCTCTCCTTTCACAACTTAAAGACATTAGATAAACAATAATAAGAAAAGAAGATGCAATCAAGGATAATAAATTGCCAACATTGAAAATTGAATTTTGAATTTATTTATTTATTCGAATACATTGAATATTTTTGCATGCAAAAATTCAAATTTATTTTAACCCCATCACAAGCGATCGCATCCCATCAATATGAATTGATATTCATTAGATCAGTTCTGCTCAGCTTGTGTTAAAAGGATTTTTGCGTTATTGCAATTTTGCAAAAAGAAAAGGATCTTCTTTATTCTTTTTTTTGTTTTGAATGATAAAAAAATTGTCTTCTTTTGCATTTGAAAAGTAACGTCTTTTTTTCTAATCTTGAATATCGATTAGTTGAGATGAGTTTTATTGTGATCGTGGGAACTTTAGATTTGCAATATTTTGACATCATTTGAATGTTAAAGATAAAAAAGAAGACACTTAAAGTGTTTGCAAATTTTATGATATTAAATTTGACAGTTAACGATTTTAAAACAAAATTTAACGTAATTTTTTACTTCAAATTTCTTTTAAAAATCAATTTAGCGGAAAATTTCCATTTATTGAATACTGAAGATCAAATTGAAAGTTGATTCGTATCATTGTAAAAGAAAATATTCAGAACAAAATACAAAATTTAAGGTGAATAGATTTCACCAGAATTCCACTTCAAAATTTTTCCTAAGTGTGCACACTACGATTTTATTGTTAGTTTTTAATGGATATTGGATTTGGAACAATATAAGAATATTTTGTGAAAATTCTGTAAAAATATCGAGACAAAAATGTACTCTAGAAAAAATAATATTTTCACTGCCACCATGTCTGTATTCATTGAAATTATAAGTTTGAATCCAGGATAATAACATTTAGTAATGTCGATTTAAAATTATCCTTGTCAATCTTCAACATATAAAAATGAAACTGTGTTGGGTACTTATATATAGCAAAACTACTGGAAAAGTTTATGCGGGACCGGGTTAAGTCCCTTTACAAAGCAAATATTTCCAATATAAAATTTTCTCTGAAATGATTTTGCCGGAACAAAATGGAAAGGACCCATTTGTAATTTGTTTAATCTAGGACCGAGAGCAATTTTTGTGCAGTAAAATGAACAAACAGGAGTATTAAACGATTTCTCTCTTCTTTTGTACTTCCTGTGTTATAAAGGAAATAAGCATAATTCCGAATAGTTTCATAAAGGTGCATAGTTATTTTATTATTTGAGAAGGTTTGGACTAATTTAGTAGTGATTTCAGAAATATTCTATTACATTCTTTTTCAATTTCTTTCTCGGGACCCGAAAGAGTAGAACTATAGACTTCTTTTTTGTAGCTTTAGACATTAGTTAAACATTAATTTATTTGAGAGCCCTTTGAAATACTAATGAATGTTGAAATAGAGATTCTAAATGTGAAATATGCGATTTTATTTCGCTAAAAATTAAATTAAAAAAAAAAAAGCTTCACAAAGTATTTTTCATAAAAAGTATACAAAATTAAGAAAAGTAATAAAAAATATTATAACTAAATTTATCACTAAAAACTGGATTTTATCACTATAAATTTAATTTTTTACACAAATTCAAAATTTTCATTCAAAATTAAAATTTTTACTAAAAAATCATGTTTTTTATTAAAATCCAATTTTCCACAAAAAATTAAAAAAATTTCAGATTTTTTACTGAAATTTCATTTTTTCACTAAAAAAAATTCACTAAAAAATCTGATTTTTTATTAAAATTTAAATTTTTCACTGAAAATTCATTTTTTTATATTTTCACAAAAAATCAAATTTTTCACTAAAATTCCAATTTTTCACTAAAAATTCAAGTTTTTCATTAAAAATTTATAATTTCGCTAAAAATTAATTTTAACCAAAATTAATTCATTTATTAATATTATTCCAAAATAATGTTTTAACAAAATTCTAAAATTAATTATTTTTATGAAAATTTTCACTTTTTACTATTTTGTAAAAATACAAACAAAAAAATATTTTACCAATTAATTTTAAATTTTCCTCTTTAGAAGGAAATTAAATTTACACTTAAAAATTCAAATTTAAATAAGAAATATTTATAAAAAAATATTAATGAAATTTTTATTAAAATATTTAACCCCAGTCTAATCTTTTATTTAGACCGCAGTCTCTATAAATACAGCAAATTTACATCAAGAAATGTCTGAAAAAGGATGATTTCATTTATAAGACTCTATAATGTGTCCACTTATTTTTGGTCCGATTTGGTATCCTGTCACCATGGTAAACAAGCCCTTGAGTGGTGCGAGAACAATTATGTGGTATTTAAACCAAGACAGCAAATTCTCCAAACTGCAGAGATATTGGACTCGTTTTAAATAGAAATATCATCACAAGTGATTCAAATTAAATGAAATTTTAATAACAAGAATAAGAAGAAGAAAAAATAAATATAAAAATAAAACTCTAAGTTTAGTAGTCGCATTTTTATTAACATTTATGTGTGTTAAGAAATTTTCGATCTCATTCCATTATTTAGCAATAGAATTACAATTAAAAAAAAACAAACAAAATCATAATTGAAACATTGTTAAATTAAATTTATTTTAATTGATTTAATATTGTTTTGTGCTCATAATTAATTCATGATCATGACTGAAAGATCTTCATGCTGTTTTGTATATTAATTATTTGTCATGTTGATAAAATAATATTCAAAGTCTCTAAAAAAATACCCTTTTTGTCTCCCTCTCTCCCTCGTTTTAAAAAATTTCCATATCAAACAAAAATTTTTTTAACAAATTAATTAAATCTACTTAAAGTATCGAACAAAAGTTAATCCTTTTGGTCACAAGACAAAACACATAAAATTATGTTAATTTTTTGAGGTTAAAAAAAATTATTTAACATATTTTTCTTAAATTTGGTTTGTTCGTCTTCGTTGGTCTTCAAACAATAACAACAAAATGATAATAATATGCCGCATGCATAATTAAGGTCAAGGTCATTACAATATTTAATATAAAAAAATACTTAAACAATGTTGCTGACTGTGGTTGTTGCTATTTTAAATTATACAAATTTATCACACCTTAGGAAGAAACATAAAAAGAGAAGAAGCAACAACGTCAACAACAACAATAACAAAAATAAAAGAAACAACAAACAAACAGTGACAAACAAAAGAATTTTTCAAAATAAATTTATACAAAAAAAAAATGTCTGTATGTCTGATTTAAGTTAAGTACCAACAATATTATTATCAAACATATTTAGCATAATTTAAAAAAAATACAAAAATGTTGCCAACAAACAACAACAACAAATTATAAATAAAACATTAAAATACAACAACAATAAACATCAAAAATTATGCGCATAATCAACTTGAAATGCAAGAAAAAAAGTACTAAAAAATATATACCAAATGGACTGGATAAATTTATTTAAATTCTGAACAAAAAAATTTAAACCTGCATTTCATTAAAATAATAATGGATGGATGGATGGATGGAGTGATGGATGAATGAGTGACTGGACGGACGAATGAAGAGACATTGATATTAAAGATTTGTATGAAAAGTTATTTAAATAAGTAAAGAGGTTAGAATGAAAAGGACTTAAAAATTAATAGGGAGGTTCAACTAAATGGTTTGCGTGGGTCGAGGTTGAAGCGTCTTCTGTAGTTAGAAAATGAAACATGAAGCTAAATCAACGTTGAACATAGTTAATTTGAGATTGAATAATTTTTTTCTCATTAAGTTAATATTGAACGTTTCTACGTTTGTGGTGAAATAATATTTTACATATTCGCGTCCTTCGATATTAATATATAAAATTATACAACGATAAATTTTTAAGTAGTAAAATTTTAAATAATACAATTTCAAGAATATATTCAAGAGACTGTATTTACTACGAAACAATGTTAAATTAACATTTTTTATTTATGAAGCAAAATTATAACTTAAAAAAGGTTAAATTATTTCTATTTTAATTCCTTCTAAATTGATTTTTGTCTGTGTGTGTCTTCACTATAACGTACAAACATATTCAGATATTTTCTTTTACAGATGATTTGCTTAAATTTTCATAAATTTCTCCCGTTTTGGAATTTCCATTATAAAAGTCATCAACAATCTTAAAGCTCTCCTTACATGTGTGCACTCTTCTCAGGTTGAATTAGTCAACCGTTCAACATATATACAAAGATTTCTAAAAATTAGAAACTTTTCGTTCCAAGTTTAGTTTAAATTCGGAAATGTCCTAATTTTTGGACGTGTTTACTTTCATAAAAGTATTATTGATGCTACGAAGATTTTTCGAACTAATAACAAAGACCGATATCAGCTTAAAGACATCTTCATTTCATTTTTATATTTATTTATTTATTTATTTATTTATTTATTTATTTATTTTATTTAAAAATTTGTTTGGCCTAATTTCGGCAAATTCATCTGACCCACATTGCACAGTGGGGAAGAATCGAATTGAAAATAAAATTGGTACTTTTGATTAAATAAACAGACTAACCTCTTGCCTATGGACCCCATTTATAATGTCACACTTGTAAGTTTAGTTAGTCTTTGCAGGGGCGCATATTTGGGTACTTTGGACATCTAACTTTTTTAGTTTTCGATTTATTTGTATTAGAAATTTCAACTTACAAAAGATCTGGAATCAGTTTTGTTATATAACCTAAATATATCCTAAATTATTGACTTGATCTTGCTCAAATTTTTTATTAGTTAAAAATCTAATTATACAGATAAGAACTAATATAAGAACTAATACACGGTATAGGTTTTTATTCGCTAAACTTTACATCTCTATTAAATAATAATATTTTTATAGACTTATAATAATCAAACAAAAACCGGTTAACCGGTTTTGCGTAAAACCATATTCGATATTTATGAATATCCCATTTTTCGAATAACTTAAAACCCGGTTTTCTGAAAATTTCGGAGTTTTTGAATACACTAGATTGTTCATTATTGTGGTATTTAGTTTCCAGATATCGTAATGAATAACAATCTTTACAAATTTAACAAAAATTAACTATTGACCTCATATTTATCTACAAAATTGAACGCTTAAATTGCATATATCTGAATAATTCATTAAGATGATATTGTTGCCTACTTAGACGACTTAGATGTGCCTGACAATTTTTATTTAAGAATTTCGAATTTATTTGTCCACAAAGATATTTAAAAAATGTACACGCGTCTAATTTCTTTCAAAATAGTTTTAAAATTTATTCGAAATATTTCCTGTTATTTGACACAAAATATCCTTTTTTACCTTCTTCGAATAACGTCAGGATTTCCAAATCAGAAAATAACCGCTTTTTATATTTTAAATTATAAAAACAAACACTAGAAAACAAAAACAAACGATTTTGCATTTTAATTAAACACGACGCATGCGCAACTTTAGCTAAACTCTCAGTTAAAATAAAGAAAAACTCTCTATCAAATATCCACTAGATTGTTTGTTGTTTGTGGTCTCTGAGTAGAAGTGTGGAAAAACTTATTTGTTGTTTGTCGTTGGTTTAAGTAGATTTAGATTTTAAGCGTTGTTGAGGTTTGTTGAATCATATGTTGCTGGCTGCTGTTATTGTTGTTGTTGCTTCCGCATAAATTATGCAGCAACAATTTTTATAGATTTTTTTTCCTTTCAATACGTTGGGTTCAGTTTGTTTAACTCATGTTTGACTAGGCGCCATTGTAATTACCAATTCTAATATTATGTTAATTTAACATTTCGTGTGTTTATGAATGTATGTGTGTGTGTTTGAGTTTCCTTCATACTCTTGACTTTTTTTGTTTTTTTTTTTGGTTTTTGGTTCAAATGTTTAGAGTCATACATTTGATTATAATTTTGATAAACTGGTGGCAAACAGTTTATAGCAACAAGCTACAAATGACTTATGATTAGCATTTTTTTCGGGTTGTTAATGCTGTTGTCATTGTTGTTGTCGTTGCTGTCATTGTGCATAAAAGGATTTTCCTTTTAAGCATCTTTAACGGGTTTTGTAATTGTTTAACTATTTAAATACCCTACTTTCAGAAAGAAATTAACATACTTTTGATTAAACTAAATTTAACATTGCTCAATGTTAAATTCCACGTGGTGGTGAAAAATTAATTTTGTGTTAGATTTATACAGAATATTGTCCATATTACCATTCCAATTTTTTTTCCGATTATGGTAATTTTCAGTACTTGAAGTTATGTTGCAATTTTGTTTGAATTCGCTAATTTTTTATTGAAAAACTTTTTTTTTGATTAAATTTTAAAATTGTTTCAGATATCGGTCTATAACTTTATATCTTCTGTAAATATTTTCCCCGGTTTTAAGTAGAAAACTTGTTAGTATAACAATAATCAGTACATCCAAATTTCATTAACATCATACGATTACAGTGGATTAAATTTTACCAAAATACAAATGGACAAAAATTAAAAATCGATATATAATTTAAACTGGACCAACTGGACTTCATGTGGCTTTAGATTATTCCTTCTTATAATTCTCCACATACTAGATATAAAATACAATGTCCCACATCTGTACCAAATTTCATCGGAATACCTATGACCCGTGTAGTCCGCCAGAAGACGGACGTGCATTGTAAAATCGTCCCAGAAAGTGATTCTCAATAAGAATAATAAAA
>PYHX02000413.1:7003788-7039456 GCA_004302925.2 Cochliomyia hominivorax
TTATATTATATTATATTAATTTATATATTATATTATATATATTATATTATATTATATTATATTATATTATATTATTTTATTATATTATATATATTAATTATATTATATTATATTATATTATATTATATTATATTATATAATTATATTAATTATATATATTATATTATATTAATTATATTATTTAATATATTTTTATATATATATTATATAATTATATTATATTATATTATATTATATATATTATATATATTATTTATATTATATTATATATTATATATTTATATTATATAATTATATTATATTATATTATATTATATTATATTATATTATATTATATTATATTATATTATTGTTATTATCGTTGTTTGTTGCTTGTTGTCCTTAACGATATCTGCAAAATACTCTCTAATACACTAAAATGAATGTTATAGTCCAAAATCTGTATTAAATCAATTAAAATCTGAGTCGATTTAATTTTGTTCATTTGTAGTTGGCTGACGTCCAGACTAATTGTTAGAAAACATTTTTTGTCTGAACATTTGTTTTCTAATAAATTTAACAAAAGTTAGGTTCTTTTGATAAAATATTGTAGTCAAATTCTGCGGACTTGGAAAAAATTCATGTCCAGTTTCTTAAAAGTACGATCAGATCTTCCCACTTCGCTAACGGAAATCTTTGTCACACATTTTCTTTACCAAAAAAATCATTTTAATCTTTCCGAAAACATATTTTATAAAAAAGTAAAAATAAAATTGTTAATAAAAAAAGAAATCAATAATTTCATAAATCTTAATAGATTTATATTCACACACACACACATACATGTACATGTTCCCTTTATAAAATATTACACTTGCACATATACACAGTCACATGTAACCGAATGTATGTGAATATTGAATACTATTTTGTTGATCATGACAAATGTTTCCTGTTTAACTCTTTTATTCCTTCCTACACACATTTACACAAACAACAAGAAGTAGATTTGGAATACAAAAGGGAAGAGAACTAAAAGATAAATATGAAAACAAAACCGAAAAACAATAGATGAATATTTGTATTTTAACGTGAATGTACGTGAGTTATGAGTGCGGGTGCAATATATTTCTTGCTGCTATTTTTTCTGTTGCTCTCATTGTTGTTGTTGCTTTATTTTGGCAACACAATTTCTATAAACAAAACAACTGAAAATCTTTTTTGATTGCCACAGCCTTTTTTTAATCTTTTTTGTATCTTCTCCTGTATTTTCTATATTTTTTTTGTTGGAATGAATCCCAGGATAAACAATTGTTGTTTTTTTGGATTTCGTATCTGGGCTGGAAAGCAAGTGTATGAGTATCGGTGTGTGTGTGTGTGTCTGTTGTTGGTGGTGGTGCGTTTGAACAACTAAAATTGAAGTCAAAAGTTGAGAGTGGCAAATACAAAAGAAAAAAAAAAGAGTGAAGTTGAGTTAAAAGTCAAATAATAAACAAAACACAAAACAAATAATAATTTAAAAAGGTTCTGAAGTTTACAAGATCTAAAAGAATGGATTCTTCGAGTTTGGAACACTTTAATATTTAATAAGTAAGAATGCTATATTCGGTATATATGCTAATCTTTAACACCCTTCACCACCCATATTAAGCAAATATTTGTGCTACTTGAAAAATTGTCCTTGGTCCAAAGAAATTTCATAGTAATATTTTTGAAATTGTAGGGTGTTCACAACGTAGATGGACAGACAGCCAGACGAACAGACATCATTAAATCGACATAGAAAATGAATTTGGGTTGATCGATACTATTTCGGGTCGCACAGCATCACAATAAAAGATAAGTCAGGAAATAATCCTTCAAATCCCCATAAAGTACACATAACCAATATCCTTCTATTGATCCTTCTGTCTATAGTTGACACAACCACATCTAAACTATTGGTCCGAACTCAATAAAACTTAGCCTGGTTTCATTGGCCAGACAAATTGATTCAGTAGAAAATAAGTATCCTTTAACTTTACATTCTTTTACATTTCCATTTGAACCTGCTGCTGCATTTTGTTGACGTTTACAACAAAATTTTCTGTTGACTTAACGCGCGACTGTTTAAATTTTTCATTTTCTGGAAAGAAAAATGGAGGGAGTTTTTATGAACATAACTATTTCATGATTTTTATTTTTGTAATTTCAATAAATGAAATGATATAAAGGATTCAACTTGTTATAATCTGAGGCAGCAGGTTTTTCTGGGAATCAAATATTTGTAAATATATTTATGTATGTGTATTTGTATTAGTATATGTATTGTATACTTTTTATAAATCTCGTTCATTGTTGTTGATTTGTTTACTTGACTGATTTACGAGGTTTCTCTAATAATGAACTTAAAATTAAGAGAAAAGCAAAAAATCAAAAACAAATAAAATTAAGAGGAAAAAGGAAACATAAGGAAAGGGAAGGAAGGGTTGCTTTGATGAGACATCAACATTGTTTACAATTAGTTGCGGTTAAAGGATTAAAATTAATGAAATTGAATGAATATTTACTTAATAATTGTTTTCATTTATTTCAGTTGAAATAGAAAGAGGAAATGAAGAGTTTATTAAATAAGTAACTATAATTAAGTTTAGTTATTGTTGTTATTAAAAAATTATTCTTCACATTTGTTATAAATCTTTAAGACTTAAAGTTTTTATTTATCTAGAATTCTAACTTTTGCGGTTACGATTTTTTATTTCACCAGTGTTTCATTTACATATTTTCACTTTACGTTCCGTTGTAATATAACGTAAAATATTCAAAATGTTAACTTCCATTTTCTACACTGAACCAAATTTTGTGGATCAAATTAACGAAAACTTTAAAGTAAAAAAGTGTTAAATAAAGAGATTTTTATTTTAATTAACAAAGTTTTTCTTCAATTGAATAATTTTTCTTCAAATATATAAAATAATAATAAAAACATTTAGTAAAGTTGTTAAAATTAATAAAATTTTCATTTAAAAATTAACAGAAAAATATGTTATATCAACAGATATTTAGTAAATACAGCAGTAACGCATCGTAAATCAAATCGTATACAAATATATTCAATTCCGCATACTAAAATAAGTTAATTTGAATAAAATTTTCGTTATTTAACCAATTTTTTTCGTCAAATAATTTATTATATTTCTTTGTCACATTAAATGAAATATGACAAAGAAAACAAAACTGATTATAGAATAACATTCAGGAGGATAATATTTTATAGATCATTCTTATTAATGTTATTGAAATTGAAGGATCTTATGCAAAATAAATTCATAGTAACTGCAAATGGAAGATTCAGCTGATCAACAAACATGTAAGTAACTTTTCATCAGGAATACAAGCTGTCGGCTCATCACCAACCCCTCCCTCGGACATTTTACTTTTTATCTATTAATTTAAAACTAGCTTTTAGTCGGTGCGCTTTGCTGCACAAAATTATCCTGAGTTCTAGATCACGAAAGAAATTTTACAAATCCACGAGTATGTAATTGAGACCAAATTCTTGCTGTAGTAGATCTTTAGAAATTTAAAGTGTATAATTGATTTGTATGGAGGAAACTTCCCCCCGATCCTATTTGCTTACATTTTGTGCAGTAAAATGTTCCTTAAGGAAATCATTGTTTCAAATTTGAAAGTTCTCGCTGAAACAGTTCTTACGAATTCTATATATTAATATATGTATTAATTTATTACAACAATTTAACGTAATAATTTTCTCAATTCTACTAAAATTTCATAAATTTAATTAAAACAAAGTATTTAAATTGAATAATATTCATCAATATAAAGAATATTATATTATTTTTTAATATTTTATTCAAATTTACCGTTCTTTAATTAACGAATTCAAGTAGTGATATTGACAAATTTCGTTAATTTGAAGAATTTACGAAAAAAATTTTCATTACGATGAATAAAAAATTTCGTTGGCTGATATTTAAATTACTTTTCTTCAATTCTATACCCTTTTTCGTTATATTTACTACCTTTTTTGGTTCAGTGTAAGGAGAGCGAAATACTACTTTTTTGATAACGATTTAGAAATCCACAGATTTTTCCACAATGTTTTTCTCGTTTCATAGATGTTGTCAGCATTACTCAGTTCTCGGTTGCAACACACAACTCTGTAAAGGTAGCGATAAACAACTATCATATTTTTTCGGAAGTTACAAGTAGAAATCTAATGAAATTTTTATGTAAAGTGTATTGAATCCACAATTTTACTATAGAAAAATTCGTTATATTTTAAATCACCGCTACATTTACAGGAAATTTGTTCCATTCTCAGGATATTAAAGGAAATAGGAAACATTTGGAAACTCTATAAATATAACGTTTTAATTTAAGTCTCATGTTTGTAGTCGCTGATAGTTTTAATGAAGCTTGACAAAATATAGTGTAGTGGAATCCGATATATATTATGACAACTATAATAAAACAAATCTGGTTCTTGAAATCGAGATGTGCATATAATCTATATACAATTGATTTTTTTGTGCAACTTTCAATGAAAAAATTTGAAATGTTTTGGATCCCATAAAGCTCTTTAGACAAAGTTATAAAGGTTTAGGAATGAGACACCTCGAATTTTACACCTTTTAACCGTGTGCCGAATTTAATTTAAATACTTCATCATCTTATAGCCGTTGGCCTTTTAAACATGCTTATGTGCATTTTTTAGTACAAAATTGTTATTGCCGACGATTGCTGAAGTACTGTTATATTAAAATCTATTTTAGTATATAGGAAAATAGGACCTACAGCTTAATGAGCTTAGAAAAATAAAATAATAAAAATTTTGAACTTAAGTAAAATTGGTCCAATATAAATATGTATTAAAAATAGAAAAAGAAACATATGCGCCGATTTTCAGGTGAAGTGGTCTTTATATGAAAGTTTCATTAACTTAAGATCCTATTCAGGGTTGGGCATATAACCATATATAAACCGATATATGACACATTGATTTTGGGGTTTATTGTAATTTTGCCTATAGCAGACTATGAATTTTTCCCTATCAAACCGATTTCGATGGTTATTGGTGTGATGATGAAATCTCTTCTGAGCCGATATAACGATGTCGTCTATCAAGTTGTTTGTTTACATGTTCAAATGTACAAATATTCTCGCAGAATTGGGGTTTAAAGCGCACAAATCACACCCATTTTCGAAAACAAAATATATTTGGACTTTTGAACAACTTTTTCATGTTCTTCATAGACATAGATTGAGACATTATGAAGTCTTATGAATGGAAGTATCAACTGTTTTAATATTCCTCGATTTCGGTAAATAAAGAATATTTAAAGATCCCGTTGTAACAAATTATTAGCTTTTTCGTAACCGCATATTGTTTGTCATACCAAGAATATTTTGGGAAATTTTGGAACCCTCGAGCATCAGCATTATAATTTTTTTATCCAGGAAACTTGACTTCAATATTCGTACTCTGTTTCTTGTTTCTTAATTGGTAGCAGAGTTGCTGTGAGGAACTTTCTGAGCCTTGTATGTTTTAAACCAGGATGTGTTCAGAGCTCTTTGAAAATGCTTTCTATTTTTGGCTTTAGAAACATCATGTGGACCTTTGTTCTACTAGTCCAGATTATTATTAACGGACTAGTTCTCCCGTACTGTTAGTAACATTAGAAGCAGTTTGAAGCAGACCTTTCAATGCTTGGCTAACTTGCAGACTTTCGAAGCTTGGCTCAACTTTTTTTAGGGCCAAATTGGGTTTTATTGAAAATATTTAATAATTTTAGTACGCACTTTTTCTAGCGAACTTGTACAACTTTCATGTCACTAGGATAACCTCCTAAAGATATGGAAGCGTTTGTTTGAGAAAATATTACCAAAGAAATATCAAAAAAAAAAAGTATTAGAAGTTTATATCAGTTTTTTTCTAAACTGAAAACTATGTTGAGTGAAAGTTAATGGAAAACTTTAAATTCTGACGTGAAATTTCAAATCCTTTTTATTTCACGGTTTGCGTTTTATTCTCAAATATTTGTTAAAGTTTAAAAAACTTATGTTTTTTTCTTCTAAGAAGCCCAAGGCAATATAATATTTAACCCTTTCATTTTGCATATCAAAATTTTTAAAGTAACTGAAATTATCTTTTTGAAATCAAATCCTTAAAAACTGTAATTGTTTTTTCGTTTAATCTCCGAAGCAAAAATCATTTTGTTTTTATCCCAAACAATTTTTAACAAAAACCGGATATAAAAAGTTTAGAACAAAATAATAAAACACGTAATAAATTTCGATTTTCCTTTTTTAAGAATAAAGAGATGAGAAATGGAAATATAACAAAATCGTACCTTTCATTTTCCTAGAATGGGTGCGCATGTGCAGTTTAGGGCGGCATGCAAATTTTTTCTTAATTGTTACTTTCATGCAAATTTTCTTTTTTTTTTAACTTAATGAAATTTAAGATTTAAGATTAATGCATAAATTAAAAATCTTGGAAAACCCTTTTCCGCAATTCGCAAATTTTAAGACGAAAAGAAAAAAGAAACGAACGTGTTATTGTGTTACAAAAAATTTCGCAAATATTAAGAGAAAAGGAATTTGGAGTGTTAAAGGTGAAGTATTTTATGCATAAATTAACGATCAATAAGATCGTTAATGCACAATTTAGTTCTTTTAATTTTCCTAGAAAAGGTCACCACCCTTAAGGTGAAGATAGAGAAAATTTGCATATCAGCCCCTTTTTTCTGAAATCAATAGAAAAAGAAAAATATTTATTTAATCCTTAAAGAGAAAATTGGGCACATTGCCACAAAAAATATATATAAAGAAAAACTATTGTAAGATTTTTGATTTAATAATAGTTTTACGAAAGGAAAGAAAGAACACGTGAAGCGGCTTGTACTTTCACCCTTAAAGAACAAGCACCCAAAAAGAATTATTTGACGAGGGATTTTACAATTTATTGTGCATTTTGTTGGGTTGCCTGACATCTTCTAGATACAATGAATACAAACAATCGTCGAAAAAACCAAATTGTAGAACATGTATGCCCTACACCACTGAGGTAGTTGGGGTACTATGCGTTTGTGCTGATGTTTATAACATAAAGACAAAATGATGTTATACCGTTTGATTTAGAATCACTTTCTGTTCCGCAATTGATATATATTATAATTTTGGCCCAAGGAAAAAGCCTATTGAAATTAACCGTTGAGGTTTAAAGCACATAAATATAAACCGAAATGGGTCCTATAATATTCTAAATTAATGTGCAAAATTTTGAGAGGGTCGATCAATTATTTCTCATAGGTCTCATACAAGCCCTCTTCCAAATATCACTTTGAAGGGTATAAATCTCACATATACGTGAGTATTATAATAAAAATTGGTCAAATTTTTATAAATATAAGCAAAAACTGATGTGCAAAATTATACGAGGGTCGATCCTTAATTCATGTAGCTCCTATTTAACCCCCCAAAAAAAATTTTAAAACCCATAAGTTTCACACACTTAAGAATAAATCAGAAAATAACAGGACCTATGCATTACTTATTCGTAACTGTCATTTATAACTAAACATTGTAGTATAGGGAATTGCATAGTCGGGTTGACCGATTCTAACATTCTTTCTTGTTTTGCTTAAGCTTGAACCTAAGCGACCTTTCTCTCCTTAATAATATCCTGCCATAAAAAAAATCACAAACATTTACACAAAGACAATCTTCCTCTTAATTATATGTGTGTGTAAGTATTAGTGATCTACTCTGGTTTCAAATTCACTTTGTTTGTTAGTGAAAAAAGAGAAGTAGAGAAAAAAAAACAAATTTGCATGAGAATAGCAAAAATGACACACAATTGGGATCTTCTTCGTTAGATGATCATTTTCTTCCTTTCAAAACAAAAAATAAAGAAAAATTAAACCCTTTTTTTGGGTTTCCTTGGTGATGATGAATTTAGGGGATGAAAATTAATTTCTTATGTTTGTCTAGGATATGAATTTTAACACAAGGACATTAAATATTTGCTAAATGCGAAATACATTTGCGTAATACCAAGTGTTCTATACTTGTGTGTGTGTGTGTATGTGTCCTCAAACGAAGATGAGTATTCAAATGAGCAGAAGGGGTAGGTAGCAAAGAAGGTGTTTGTCTTTACTACGATCATCTTAATGATCTTATGTTATGCATTTATCATAGAGAGAGAAAAAACAAGGGGTTGATTACATAATTTGCCTAAAGATAAGCAATGGAATGACCTTTTTTGCATATAAAATTTAAATTTTCTCAAGCTTTAGCTTCAGTAAAAGAAGAAAAGGGGTAAGAAAAATGTAAATTTTGTTCCCATGAAAATTACTTATGGCTTCACCTTTTTTTCATCCTCTCCTTTCACAACTTAAAGACATTAGATAAACAATAATAAGAAAAGAAGATGCAATCAAGGATAATAAATTGCCAACATTGAAAATTGAATTTTGAATTTATTTATTTATTCGAATACATTGAATATTTTTGCATGCAAAAATTCAAATTTATTTTAACCCCATCACAAGCGATCGCATCCCATCAATATGAATTGATATTCATTAGATCAGTTCTGCTCAGCTTGTGTTAAAAGGATTTTTGCGTTATTGCAATTTTGCAAAAAGAAAAGGATCTTCTTTATTCTTTTTTTTTTGTTTTTGAATGATAAAAAATTGTCTTCTTTTGCATTTGAAAAAGTAACGTCTTTTTTTCTAATCTTGAATATCGATTAGTTGAGATGAGTTTTATTGTGATCGTGGGAACTTTAGATTTGCAATATTTTGACATCATTTGAATGTTAAAGATAAAAAAGAAGACACTTAAAGTGTTTGCAAATTTTATGATATTAAATTTGACAGTTAACGATTTTAAAAATAAATTTAACGTAATTTTTTACTTCAAATTTCTTTTAAAAAATCAATTTAGCGGAAAATTTCCATTTATTGAATACTGAAGATCAAATTGAAAGTTGATTCGTATCATTGTAAAAGAAAATATTCAGAACAAAATACAAAATTTAAGGTGAATAGATTTCACCAGAATTCCACTTCAAAATTTTTCCTAAGTGTGCACACTACGATTTTATTGTTAGTTTTTAATGGATATTGGATTTGGAACAATATAAGAATATTTTGTGAAAATTCTGTAAAAATATCGAGACAAAAATGTACTCTAGAAAAAATAATATTTTCACTGCCACCATGTCTGTATTCATTGAAATTATAAGTTTGAATCCAGGATAATAACATTTAGTAATGTCGATTTAAAATTATCCTTGTCAATCTTCAACATATAAAAATGAAACTGTGTTGGGTACTTATATATAGCAAAACTACTGGAAAAGTTTATGCGGGACCGGGTTAAGTCCCTTTACAAAGCAAATATTTCCAATATAAAATTTTCTCTGAAATGATTTTGCCGGAACAAAATAGAAAGGACCCATTTTGTAATTTTTTAATCTAGGACCGAGAGCAATTTTTGTGCAGTAAAATGAACAAACAGGAGTATAACGATTTCTCTCTCTTTTGTACTTCCTGTGTTATAAAGGAAATAAGCATAATTCCGAATAGTTTCATAAAGGTGCAAAGTTATTTTATTATTTGAGAAGGTTTGGACTAATTTAGTAGTGATTTCAGAAATATTCTATTACATTCTTTTTCAATTTCTTTCTCGGGACCCGAAAGAGTAGAACTATAGACTTCTTTTTGTAGCTTTAGACATTAGTTAAACATTAATTCATTTTGAGAGCCCTTTGAAATACTAATGAATGTTGAAATAGAGATTCTAAATGTGAAATATGCGATTTTTATTTCGCTAAAAATTAAATTAAAAAAAAACTTCACAAAGTATTTTTCACAAAAAGTATAAAAATTTAAGAAAAGTAATAAAAAATACTTCACTATAACTAAATTTATCACTAAAAACTGGATTTTATCACTATAAATTTAATTTTTTACACAATTTCAAAATTAAAAATTTTTACTAAAAAATCATATTTTTTATTAAAAATCAAATTTTTCACAAAAAAATTAAAAAAATTTCAGATTTTTTACTGAAATTTCATTTTTTCACTAAAAAAAATTCACTAAAAAATCTGATTTTTTATTAAAATTTAAATTTTTCACTGAAAATTCATTTTTTATATTTTCACAAAAAATCAAATTTTTCACTAAAATTCCAATTTTTCACTAAAAATTCAAGTTTTTCATTAAAAATTTATAATTTCGCTAAAAATTAATTTTAACCAAAATTAATTCATTTATTAATATTATTCCAAAATAATGTTTTAACAAAATTCTAAAATTAATTATTTTTATGAAAATTTTCACTTTTTACTATTTTGTAAAAATAAAAAAAAAATATTTTACTAAGAAATTTTAAATTTTCCTCTTTAGAAGGAAATTAAATTTTTACTTAAAAATTCAAATTTAAAGAAGAAAAATTTATAAAAAAAATATTAATAAATTTTTTATTAAAATATTTAACACCAGTCTAATCTTTTATTTAGACCGCAGTCTCTATAAATACAGCAAATTTACATCAAGAAATGTCTGAAAAAAGGATGTTTCCATTTATAAGACTCTATAATGTGTCCACTTATTTTTGGTCCGATTTGGTATCCTGTCACCATGGTAAACAAGCCCTTGAGTGGTGCGAGAACAATTATGTGGTATTTAAACCAAGACAGCAAATTCTCCAAACTGCAGAGATATTGGACTCGTTTTAAATAGAAATATCATCACAAGTGATTCAAATTAAATGAAATTTTAATAACAAGAATAAGAAGAAGAAAAAATAAATATAAAAATAAAACTCTAAGTTTAGTAGTCGCATTTTTATTAACATTTATGTGTGTTAAGAAATTTTCGATCTCATTCCATTATTTAGCAATAGAATTACAATTAAAAAAAAACAAACAAAATCATAATTGAAACATTGTTAAATTAAATTTATTTTAATTGATTTAATATTGTTTTGTGCTCATAATTAATTCATGATCATGACTGAAAGATCTTCATGCTGTTTTGTATATTAATTATTTGTCATGTTGATAAAATAATATTCAGAGTCTCTAGAAAAAAATACCCTTTTTGTCTCCCTCTCTCCCTCGTTTTAAAAAATTTCCATATCAAACAAAATTTTTTTTAACAAATTAATTAAATCTACTTAAAGTATCGAACAAAAGTTAATCCTTTTGGTCACAAGACAAAACACATAAAATTATGTTAATTTTTTGAGGTTAAAAAAAAATTATTTTACATATTTTTCTTAAATTTGGTTTGTTCGTCTTCGTTGGTCTTCAAACAATAACAACAAAATGATAATAATATGCCGCATGCATAATTAAGGTCAAGGTCATTACAATATTTAATATAAAAAAAATACTTAAACAATGTTGCTGACTGTGGTTGTTGCTATTTTAAATTATACAAATTTATCACACCTTAGGAAGAAACATAAAAAGAGAAGAAGCAACAACGTCAACAACAACAATAACAAAAATAAAAGAAACAACAAACAAACAGTGACAAACAAAAGAATTTTTCAAAATAAATTTATACAAAAAAAAATGTCTGTATGTCTGATTTAAGTTAAGTACCAACAATATTATTATCAAACATATTTAGCATAATTTAAAAAAAATACAAAAATGTTGCCAACAAACAACAACAACAAATTATAAATAAAACATTAAAATACAACAACAATAAACATCAAAAATTATGCGCATAATCAACTTGAAAATGCAAGAAAAAAAGTACTCAAAAATATATACCAAATGGACTGGATAAATTTATTTAAATTCTGAACAAAAAAATTTAAACCTGCATTTCATTAAAATAATAATGGATGGATGGATGGAGTGATGGATGAATGAGTGACTGGACGGACGAATGAAGAGACATTGATATTAAAGATTTGTATGAAAAGTTATTTAAATAAGTAAAGAGGTTAGAATGAAAAGGACTTAAAAATTAATAGGGAGGTTCAACTAAATGGTTTGCGTGGGTCGAGGTTGAAGCGTCTTCTGTAGTTAGAAAATGAAACATGAAGCTAAATCAACGTTGAACATAGTTAATTTGAGATTGAATAATTTTTTTCTCATTAAGTTAATATTGAACGTTTCTACGTTTGTGGTGAAATAATATTTTACATATTCGCGTCCTTCGATATTAATATATAAAATTATACAACGATAAATTTTTAAGTAGTAAATTTTAATAATAAAATTTCAAGAATATATTTCAAGAGACTGTATTTACTACGAAACAATGTTAAATTAACATTTTTTATTTATGAAGCAAAATTATAACTTAAAAAAGTTTAAATTATTTCTATTTTAATTCCTTCTAAATTGATTTTTGTCTGTGTGTGTCTTCACTATAACGTACAACCATGTTCAGATATTTTCTTTTACAGATGATTTGCTTAAATTTCACAAATTTCTCCCGTTTTGGAATTTCCATTATAAAAGTCATCAACAATCTTAAAGCTCTCCTTACATGTGTGCACTCTTCTCAGGTTGAATTAGTCAACCGTTCAACATATATACAAAGATTTCTAAAAATTAGAAACTTTTCGTTCCAAGTTTAGTTTAAATTTCGGAAATGTCCTAATTTTTGGACGTGTTTACTTTCATAAAAGTATTATTGATGCTACGAAGATTTTTCGAACTAATAACAAAGACCGATATCAGCTTAAAGACATCTTCATTTCATTTTTATATTTATTTATTTATTTATTTATTTATTTATTTATTTATTTATTTATTTTATTTAAAAATTTGTTTGGCCTAATTTCGGCAAATTCATCTGACCCACATTGCACAGTGGGGAAGAATCGAATTGAAAATAAAATTGGTACTTTTGATTAAATAAACAGACTAACCTCTTGCCTATGGACCCCATTTATAATGTCACACTTGTAAGTTTAGTTAGTCTTGCAGGGGCGCATATTTGGGTACTTTGGACATCTAACTTTTTTAGTTTTCGATTTATTTGTATTAGAAATTTCAACTTACAAAAGATCTGGAATCAGTTTTGTTATATAACCTAAATATATCCTAAATTATTGACTCAATCTTGCTCAAATTTTTTATTAGTTAAAAATCTAATTATACAATAAGAACTAATATAAGAACTAATACACGGTATAGGTTTTTATTCGCTAAACTTTACATCTCTATTAAATAATAATATGTTTATAGACTTATAATAATCAAACAAAAACCGGTTAACCGGTTTTGACATAAAACCATATTCGATATTTATGAATATCCCATTTTTCGAATAACTTAAAACCCGGTTTTCTGAAAATTTCGGAGTTTTGAATACACTAGATTGTTCATTATTGTGGTATTTAGTTTCCAGATACCGTAATGAGGAACAATCTTTAAAAATTTAACAAAAATTAACTACTGACCTCATATTTATCTACAAAAATTGAACGCTTAAATTGATATATCTGAATAATTCATTAAGATGATATTGTTGTCTACATACTTAGACAACTTAAATGTGCCTGACAATTTTTATTTAAGAATTTCAAATTTATTTGTCCACAAAGATATTTAAAAAATGTACACGCGCCTAATTTTCTTCAATTTTATTCGAAATATTTCCTGTTATTTGACACAAAATATCCTTTTTTACCTTCTTCGAATAACGTCAGGATTTCCAAATCAGAAAATAACCGCTTTTTATATTTTAAATTATAAAAACAAACACTAGAAAACAAAAACAAACGATTTTGCATTTTAATTAAACACGACGCATGCGCAACTTTAGCTAAACTCTCAGTTAAAATAAAGAAAAACTCTCTATAAAATATCCACTAGATTGTTTGTTGTTTGTGGTCTCTGAGTAGAAGTGTGGAAAAACTTATTTGTTGTTTGTCGTTGGTTTAAGTAGATTTAGATTTTAAGCGTTGTTGAGGTTTGTTGAATCATATGTTGCTGGCTGCTGTTGTTATTGTTGTTGTTGTTGCTTCCGCATAAATTATGCAGCAACAATTTTTATAGATTTTTTTTCCTTTCAATACGTTGGGTTCAGTTTGTTTAACTCATGTTTGACTAGGCGCCATTGTAATTACCAATTCTAATATTATGTTAATTTAACATTTCGTGTGTTTATGAATGTGTGTGTGTGTGTTTGAGTTTCCTTCATACTCTTGACTTTTTTTGTTTTTTTTTTTTGGTTTTTGGTTCAAATGTTTAGAGTCATACATTTGATTATAATTTTGATAAACTGGTGGCAACAGTTTATAGCAACAAGCTACAAATGACTTATGATTAGCATTTTTTTCGGGTTGTTAATGCTGTTGTCATTGTTGTTGTCGTTGCTGTCATTGTGCATAAAAGGATTTTCCTTTTAAGCATCTTTAACGGGTTTTGTAATTGTTTAACTATTTAAATACCCTACTTTCAGAAGAAATTAACATACTTTTGATTCAAACTTAATTTAACATTGCTCAATGTTAAATTGCACGTGGTGGTGAAAAATTAATTTAGTGTTAGATTTATACAGAATATTGTCCATATTACCATTCCAAAATTTTTTACCGATTATGGTTATTTTCAGTACTTGAAGTTATGTTGCAATTTTGTTTGAATTCGCTAATTTTTTATTGAAAAACTTTAAAAATTTTTGATTAAATTTTAAAATTGTTTCAGATATCGGTCTATAACTTTATATCTTCTGTAAATATTTTCCCGTTTTAAGTAGAAAACTTGTTAGTATAACAATAATCAGTACATCCAAATTTCATTAACATCATACGATTACAGTGGATTAAATTTTACCAAAATACAAATGGAACAAAATTAAAAAATCGATATATAATTTAAACTGGACCAACTGGACTTCATGTGGCTTTAGATAATTCCTTCTTATAATTCTCCACATACTACATTTAAATCACAATGCCCCACATCTGTACCAAATTTCATTGGAATACCTATGACCCGTGTAGTCCGCCAGAAGACGGACGTGCATTGTAAAATCGTCCCAGAAAGTGATTCTCAATAATAATAATAAAAATGGCGGAAATACTATTTTTTGTTTGCTTTTCGATCATCCGCACAAAAACAAAAAAACTTTAATTTAATAATTTTAAGAAATCATTTACAAACATAAAGGGCATTTTGTAAACCCTTGTCAAAAGGAACCCTTGTCGGTACTTTTATGAAGGTACTTAACCTTAAAGTAAAATTAAATATAAATAAACACATTTTGACATAAAATATTGCACATTATTAGATTTCTCTTCAACTTAGGATATATGACGGACAATTATGTAGGATTTCTGCTATATGAGACTTTATGGTACTTTTTTGTTAATTTTTGTAATAATTTGTGGTATTTTTTTAATTAATTAAAAATTAATGTAAAATATTTATAACGAATAATTTTAAATTTTTTTGAATTTGTTCCGAATTTCTATAGAAATGGGTTTTATTCAAGATTTTCATAAGCTTTAAACCATATTCCAGCAAGAGGCCCTGCTTTTAAGAGCAATTTTCAGATGTTTATCTCTTCAAATTTTGCATATTTAAGCTTAGAACACTCTTTCTATTCTTTGTAAATGAACCCAAAATAACAAAATAATTAAATAACGTGCGTAGACCTAAATGGATTAAAACCATGCAATTAAAGTTGTTTGATCCCGACGAAGTCTGAATAAATATGAAACTTTGACTCGATGTGATTTCACTACTTATTCTGTCTAAAACAGATACAGTCAAAAGAAGAGAAATTAAAGGTTCGTATAACAACCAACTAATTAGGAATTCTGGAATATTATTTGGTGATCGTTAAGCGAAAGTGTAAAGCTTCTTATATTCGACCAATTCTTAAAGCTTGAATATTGATGAATTTTCTCAAGACTGGTGCTAATAATATGCCATTTTTTATGTTTTTTTTTTTTGTGCGTCCAGTGCCCCTCATTTCAAGTTATTATTCTTCTTCTTCTTCTTCTGATATTGTTGGCTGGCTGATTCCTTTGGGTTGCCATTTGCAATGTTGTATAAATTTAATTGTTATGCGTTGAACGCTGTGCCGTTTTATTTAGAATTAATTTGAATTTTTTGTTCACAGTTTCAGTCACACAAACACACACACACACACTATATCAAAATACAATGTTGCTGTTTGCTGTTGCTGCTGACCTACTGAACTACTAGTGTGATACTTGTAGTGGCAACAAAAGCGGCATTAAAAAGTATTTGCCACAAAGTAACAAAAAAAGGAAAGAATTGCCAATTGCTGTGGCATAATTTAAGCTGATTTTCTTTAATGGAGTTTTTTTATTTGTTGGAACAGTTTTTATTGTTGTTGTTGTTGTTGTTCGATGTTGCTGTTGTTATGTTTTAATAATAACAACAAATATTTAATGAATAATTAATATGTTTTTTTCTCTCTGTTTAACTATTTATTTGTTTACAACGGATTTTAAAATGAAAGAAATACAAAGAAATAAAAGCAAAATTAAAAGAAAGACCTTGTCGCCACATGTTGATGCAACATTGAGCCGCATACTAAATTCGAGGAAAAGCAGAAGAAGAAATAATAATTTTAAAAAATAAAAATTATTAAGCAGATTGTAGATGAATGAAAAAATTGAACGAATGGATGGATTGAAGGAACTTTAACTTGATGGATGGTTCGATGATTCGATGGTTTGTCTGGTCGATTGGATTTCCTTCATATTTATGTTGCTTCAAAGTGTCTGGTTGATTTGATAACTAATTCTGGTTGCTGTTTTAATGTCGTTTGTTGTTATTGTGGTTGCAGTTGTAATGATGATTTTCATTTTCAATTATGAATAATTCAGTTAAGGTATTTTTTCCTCTACTCCTACTTATTGTCAGCCAAGTTGCTTAATAAAATGCTTTTTTCCATTTGTTGCTTTATTTTGTTGTAGTTGTTGCTGTTCTATAGACCGACTGGGTGTATTCATATACGTTTTCTTTTTTTGTTTCTCATTCTGAATTCATTTTAGAATTTGAAATGAATCAGTGATTTTTTTTTTAATTTTTCACATGCATTAATTACAATTGTTGTTGTAGTAGTTTTTTTTTTCATTTCACTATTTTTTCTTCAATATTTAAATGTTTTTGCGCATAATAAGTGATTGAATGGTGTAAAAACACATGTATTTTTCACTTGATTAATTAACTATTTTCTGTATTCGGCTGAATGATTTGTGAGTGTATATTATACATATGTATGATGTTGTAATTGTTGTTGTTGTTTGGTTGATATCCATTCTATGGTCTTAACAGAAAGACCACTGAAATCAAGTGAGTTTTAGCCATATTTAGAATATTTATAATGGCTCGGTGTCTGTATTGACTTGTTGTTGGTTGAAAGTACATTAAATGCAATTTTTTCCATTTATAAAATTTATCTATGGAATGAATTCTATGCTTGTCAGATGGTCAAAGAAAAGTTTCTGGAACATAATAATAATTTTCTTAAACTTGGAGATTAAGGTACATTTTTCAACTTAAATTCACATATTAGATTCTTTTTTAAAATACATCTGTTACTTTTGAACCATTAGAGTTATCTTAATGAATTTTCTCATGTTTAGAGCTGATATGCTTTCAAGTTCACTTAGATGATTGCAGAGCACTATCTGGATAGGTCCGTAGTCGGTGACCCTCCGAATTTGAGGACCTCAAAATTTATAAAAATATGTCAGATATGCCAGATTTCTTATAAAATTAAACAAAAAAATATTGATGTAATAATCTCATAAATATATCAGTCTCTTATTCAAAAGTTAAACTTTGAAAAAATATCATTTTTCATTTTTATTTTTCAAAAAGGTGGCAACATTTATTATATTAAAAGGGCATGATGTTTGAAAATTGCGGTCAATAATTTACCATATAATTACATATGTGAGATATTATCTACAGTTTAAAAAATAAATAAAATTTTGATCCATTTTCTCATATAAATTTTTCAGTTGTTTGAACTAAGTAGGATTAATTGGGTCCCAAAAATTTTTTTGCACAAAATTTGTGAGAAATGTGCTGAAAAAAATTAAGTTTTTACAAAATGTAGTCTTCGAACTGGATTTTTGGGTATTTTGAAATCAAAAGTTATTCATATGTCAACACTTCATTATAATATATTTAATAATATAAATTTTATTTAAGTCTAAAAAGAATAATTAATTTAGTGAAAAACTTCAATTTTCGAAAGAGTTTTCTCCGAAATAAAATTTTGGAAATTTGAGAATTAGAAGAATTGAGAATCTATTTATAGACCCAATTAAAAACAATTTTCTCAATATTATTTTAAAATTTTATAATAATAACTTTATTGGTATAGATTGCATTTAAGCTCAAAGTGAGTAACTAATTTAGCGAGAAAATTAAATTTTAATGTATGTTTTGGGTATTTGAAAATCAAAAAGTAAGAATCTGTTTATAGTCCAGTATTAAAAACAATTTTACCCAAATAATACTTAAATATCAATATAATAGCTTAATTGATGCAGGATTTATTCAAGTTCAATTTAAGTGATTAATTTATTGAAAAAAGTAAATTTTTGAAATAAGTGTTACCTGAATCGGAATATTGAGAATTTTGGAATCAAAAAATGGAAATCAGTTTACATATCTATATTAAGGACAATTTTTCTCCAAAGTGGTATTTTGGTATTCAAAAAATGGGAATCTTTTTTATAATTCTCATTTAAGGATAAATATTACGATTATAGTTTTAAGTTTTATTCAACATGAAATTGATTGAAAAATTTCGTGGAAAAATTCAATTTTTTAAATAAATTTTCTCCAAATTGGAATTTTGGGTATTTTGTAATCGAAAAGTGGGCATCTCCTATTATCGATCTATATTGAGGATTTTTTTTCATAATTGAAATTGAATGACTTAAATAGTGAATAGAACAATTTATGAAATTGGAATTTTAGTTATTTTGGAGTGAAGAGTAGGAATTTCTTTTCACACTATAATGAACAATTTTGTTTATATTATGCTAAATTTCATGTTAATATTTTTGTTGGTAGAGATTTTATTTAAAATCAAATATTGAAACGAATTTCACAAATTTGCAACGAAAATAAAAATTTTAGGTTATTTTTTTAATTGTTAAAGAGATTTCATTTAATTACTTTTTTGTGAACACTTTATTACATTTCAAGTAATTACCTTTTCAACGATATCAAACATTTATAAAAATACGTAACACAATTAATTGCGAATTAACTTAAACTGGGTTTCGCTTGTCTTATGAGAAATAAAGCAAAATTCTGGTCAGTTCCCAAGATTTTTAATAACTTTTAAGCCATTAACTGTATTTATCTGAAACTTAACATATGTATTGCCAACATATTTTGCAAATTGTATGGAAGTGTACAAATTGCTAGTTGATCTCGGAATAATGATACAGCTTGCTTAACATGGAGCTACACTAATAATAACTATTTCTTTAAATATTCAGTAGTTCCAAAATTATAAAATTATTTACAAGAAAATTGATTTGGGACCACTGTGGAACATACATGGTTTAAATTCATCACTTCCGCGTTCTAAAAATTTTTTTCTTATTCATAACTTTTCACATTTCTTAACATTTTAATATTAAAAAACATATTTTTTTCAATTGTCTACTTGTTGCTTAAAATATTTGTAGAAAATAAAAAAAAAATATAGCTTCAATGAAATCTCTGATCATCATAAAAATAAATTCCTTCACATGATTGCTGCTGTTGTCAATGATTCTGTTTGTTATATTTTGTGTTATCCTTTGAAATTGCAACTGATTTGAAAGAAAAAATAAAACTCATTGTTATTGCTTTTTCATTATTTTGCTTCCTTTTTTCCATTTCACTTTAAATGTGTTCAACAAATGTCAACACACACATAAAAATGCTATAAAATCACACCTACTCAAACTCATGTCTGAAATAATCAGCAGAAAACACTAACATCCAGGAACCACAACAATCAAACCAAAACAATAACAGAAAATATATTTCCAACAACAGCAACAAAAAAATATGCCATAAAAATCAACAACAACTAGAGAAAAAGATGAAAATAATATTAAAAAAACAACAACAACAACAACAATTGTAAATATTTCTGTTTTATTTTTGCATACACAACAAAAAAATATCCATAAAAAATAGGTGGGAGGTCGATGAAGGAAGATGAAAGGATGGAAGGTAAATAATAAAAAAATAACCCTTTTTTATATAATATTTAGAGACAATATTGACTTACACATACATGTGTATCTGCTCCTTCCACTAACACCAACCTATTGAAATACTGTTATTTTTCCAGTTTGTCGCTTTTTTTTTTTTAAATCAGCAACATGATTTTGGTATGTTTGTCCTGTCAGCGAAATAATGTAAAGAAAAAAATTCCCTGTGTATGTAAATGGAAAACAATCCTTTGAAAAAAATGCAAAAAAGGCAAAATCAAACCCTCAACAGGACTCTAGGGTGTTGTTAAGTGACAATATTTTCAAGAAATATTGCAAAAATGAAAAAAAGTAACAACAACAGCAACAATAATCGGAATAAGATTGTTATTGGATGAAAAGAAATCTTAAATGTTGTCGTTTTCGTTCTTTTCTTATTTTTAAATCAACATTGTGAACATGTAAAATATTGAAAAAACAAGAGAAAACAACATAAAATTTACGCACAGAGTCTTGGCCTTAAAGGAAAACACATAAAATAGATTCAAAACCGCTGACGAATCCTCTTTTGAATTGTCACCAAAAATAGGAATTTTTTATTGGTTTTAAATAAACAAGATAAAATAACATTAGGAATAGAGGCCAAGAGACAGACTCATTCTATTTTGGTCAAAATTATAATAAATCATTTAGTGTAAATTTCTATTCCTTTAAAGTTCAAATCTTTGTCATATATGTATATGGTAGGGGCAGGATCTAATATAAGGTATGTAGAATATGCTATAGAAGAATAATTTCAAAGAGGTAACACTATCCTACTCTGGCTTTCCTATTTTAGATGTTATAGGTTAATGAAAATTTCGAATAAAAAATCGATAGAGTCAGAATTTGGACTCATAGCATTTTTTTGTACAAAATTTAAATCAAAACTTATTTATATAATAAAACTGTATGCTGAATCTTGTGTACCACATGAATTTTACAAAAATTTGAACGAATTGAAGGTATTGAATTAAAAAAGTACACTCGGAAAAAAATCAAAGTAAATTATAAATAATTTATTATTTTTTTAAGTTACGATTTTGCTTTCATAGTAAATACAGCTTCTTGAGAATATTCTTGAATTGTACTACTTAAAAGTAATTTAAAAATCTTTGTTGTATAATTTTATATATTAATATCGAAGGATTCTAATATGTACAATATTATTTCACCACAAATGTAAAAACGCTCAATTTAAACTAAATGAAAAAAATATCAATATTAAATTAACTATTTTCAATTTCAATTTTGTTTCATGTTTTTTCTCTGTGTGTAAGAACACAATATTAGGTTATGCTAAATCTTTAATATCCTCCAACACAAATGAGTGTAAAAGTAAATACATTAGTACGATAACATTTCGTGCAACACTTTAACATATACACTTGCAAACGCATACTACTTAAATATAATACAAAACAATTAATAGTCATAAGATTAGTTATATTTTTGTCTATAACTATTTTTACTGGAATGATTTTGATTATTTTTGGAATTGTAATGAATAATATTGTGGCAACATTTGACAATTATACGAAATTCCTTGAAGTTAGATTGCTTAGATATCATTCGATATATTATAATAGAAAATTTCTCAGGACAATAAGAAATACTCACACCAATTTTCATTGAGTCTGTGCGTGCGAATATGAGCCGTGACAAATAAATTTTTCTAAAATATAGTCCAAGATCTACATTTTCTTAAATTCCGATCGAGTTTTTGATAATGAAATGAATGCAGAACATTTTGAAAAGCTTTTGAAGTGAAATATACTTTTTTTAATATTAGACCGATATTGGCTTGTTTTGCAGATAAATAAAATTCGCTTCCTTTCATTTTGGAAGAAAAAGCAATTATAAGCTTGTGATGGTGAAAATATATTCCCATATTTTTTATTCTCCCCCAAATATTTTAACTTCCTTGTTTTTATATCCACTATTACGAAAATCTAAAGTAGTACCTTCAGAGGATCTAAAAAGTAACACATTTTTATTTTCATACCGCTGGGTCTATAGGCCAATTCTACTTACATATCCAGGTTTTTATACAATCGGTTTAATGATACGCACGGATGACATTTTTCGGAATAAGACGGCAAAAGCTTATCGTTCTAGAATTTGTTATGGTCATGGTTCTTAGTATTTTTTTTTATTTACAAATTGTGAATAACAAAACAAAAAATAATTATTATCAATGTGCGATTTGTTATTCTAAAATTAAACTCGTGAATCTAAATTACAATTTTATTAAATGTTATAAACATATGAGGCCATTATAACGTAAAATCTACAAACAAGCTTTTTCATCAGTTATGACAGTCTTGCAACAAATAAGCGTTATATTAAAATTTTCTAAATTTTTTCAACCAATCCGTTTGTAACATCAAGAAGAAATCATCATAAGAATATATATACATTCTTGTATCAAATCAAGATTTGACTTAACGGGCTGAGATATATTCAAGAAATTTGACACTCTGATATTTTCTTTAGACATCGGGGCGAGATAACCTCTTACCAACAACACATTTACTATTGCATATCTCTATAACTAATACTGAAATTTGCACATGAATATTTATTCGACAACAAATTGTTGTAGACTATAAAATTTCGGATAGATCACAGGTGCGTGGTATTCCTTTAACAAACTGAACTTTTACTATCGCATATCTCTAAAACTTTTAGCATTTTTTGCACTTAGATTAAGTCTTAATAATAAAACAATAAAGAATAAAAAATTTGGATAGGTCGCGGGGGAGTGCTATTCCTCTTTTTTTAATATCGTTTATCTGTACAACTGTTACTAAATAAATAATGAAACTTGGCTCATAAATGAAGCAATAATAGGAAAATATTAAAGAGTACGTATTTGGGATGGGGAACAATGGAGGAGTAAATTCGCTATATCGTGGATGAATTTATAAAATATTTTCAGTTGACTTGATAGTTGAAATTTTAGAAATATGAATTGTAATACAATTCTGATATTTTTTCAAATATTTAGAGTCATTCACTAGCATAGATTTTTCTTTCATTAAGTCCACTTTATATTAAAGTATGAAGAGAATTTAAATTTGTATTTTTAGAAATAATTTTACATGTGATAATTATATTTATTAAAATGAAGTATTAAACTTACTTTATGTCTTAAAGTAACTTAAAATATACATATAAATTTATACATACAAATCAAAGAGTATCAAAATTAACCCCAAATAAAAATCATCCACAATTTTTGCAAATCCTATAAAATGAACTCCAATGCAAAGCATAACTCTGTCTGTGATCATGTAACCTCAAATTCTATACAATTCCAATATCGTGTATATACATTCCAATATATAAGATCAACCAACGATAAATTAGTTTTGCAAAAAATATTTACACTTTGGTAATTATTATGAAACAACAACAAAATTAGGGGTTGATTAGGTGATTTTAAAATACCTACGAGTCATGATTCATTTAAAACCTCTTAAATGCTAAACAACCCCTATTTTTTATTGTATTCACCAATGTTAAGATCACGTTGATCTTATTTCCTCAATTCAAATGCACAAAACGGAAATGCAAATTTTTCACTGCCATCTATCGTTGATTTAAATCATTAAAATGTAAATCAATTTTATCACCTTGTTCCAATTTCACCTCATCAACTCTTTCTGCCGCTTGTTACCCCTTTTTGAAATTATTTGTGCATAATTGGACTTTTTTCGCGCGGATTTCTTATTGAGATTTCATTTATTGTTTTTCTAATTTGAATTTGTGCGGATGTTGTGTTATTGTTGTTCTTCTTGGTATTTTTATTGTTGCATGAAATAAAGGAAATCATTTCTTATTTCCATTTGTCGTTGGTGCAACAACAAAAACAAATTTAGAATGTTATATGCGGCTTTGCCGAATCTTTGATACCCTCAACTACTAACATTATTCAGATAAGTAAATTGAAATATAGTATTTCAAACAGAGTTATAGACATAGCAAAACATAGACCGATATACATAGCCGATATTAATAACAATCAATATATATTATAACAACGCTTTTCAATGAAGTTGATTTATATATAACCATACTTCAGGAAGGGGCCTTATGCTGGATCTATATCAAAATATGGGCCGATATTTTTTTAAACTGTTTAAACTTTTTTTCCTAAAACAAGCATGATCCAATATTGGTTAAATTAATAACATATATTTAAGATGTCAACTTTATATTTAAGAGTTTTATAATCTTAAAACCATATTCTGGAAAGGGCCCTTATATGGAAGCTAGGACAAATAATGACCCCAGAGCAATCTACAATTCTTAATAGGTTTATTATTACATCAAAATAAATATATTTGGAAATTTTCAGAAAATTTTATCCCTTTGATTTTGGGTTGTATCAAAATTTGGCATATTTAAGCCCATAACCTTCTTTCTATTGATCCGATTTTCATGTTTTTTTTTGTACGATGATGAAGTACATACGGCCGTATGTAATGTTTTGTTGGAATTTTCTTCGGTCTACAACTTAAATGCTAATGAACCGATATAACAGATTTTATAGCAAACTTCTTAGGACAACAACAAACAATGTGAATTCATTTCATTGAATGTTTCCAACAGATTGACTGACGGACAAAGCTAAATCGAGGCAGATTTTGATTTGTTGCAAGAATGTATAAAAATTATGGGATCTCAGACGATTCCTTCGAAACGTTACACACGAAATGACAAATTACTATACCATCATCATTCCCTGTGGTGGTGGAGGGTATAAACAAGAAACAAATGTCTACCGTAAATGTAAATAAGTTTCCGTTTTAATAAAGTGTGTGTGTGTGTAAGCAAACAAAAAGTGTGAAACCAATAAAATTAATTAAATTTAATTTGATTTATTACATAACAAATAATATTATTTATTATTTTCTTTATAACGAAAGAATTCTCCTAATTTTATTATTATGGTGAAAATTTCCATTTGTCTCATATTTTTAACTCTCAATCTTAATTATTTATCTTAAGTTTTATTATTTTTTGTACTTAAATATGTTCATAATCCATAAACAGAAATCTCTCACAACATTCCTTTAGTGTAATCACCGTCATAACAATACTGTCCTTTGTATAGGACTTCATAAACCACAATGACCAACCGCCATCTTATTGTTATGGCTACACATGAGGTAATTTAATGGAATGATTTACTAACAACCGGAAGCTGATCCACTACTCTACACTAAACTAAACCATGACCATACAATGACACCAAAGCAACTATGGGAAGAATTTCTATTGTTGCAAATTGTGGTTTATTTTATTTTATATTACAGTTTAACACTGAGAGAAATTATTATGGAATAATAAAGATTTTTATAACAATTTGAGAGTTTTTTTGACTTAAGGGATTTCGATATATTTTTCGTTAAATATAATTTTTTAAAAATTTTTTATGAAATAAAATTTTTAAATTTTTTTTCAAAATTCTACAGTAAAAAATAATTTTCCTAAATTTTCTTATAAAATAAAATTTTGTACAAATTTTCCTATAAGATGGAATTTTGTCTAAATTTGTCAATTTTTCTAGAAAATAAAATTTTGTTAAAATTTTCTATAAAATGGAAATCTTAAAATTTCCTACAAAAAGAAATAAAATTTTGTTTTCTTTTTTTAATAAAAATTTCGTTAATTTTTTTATTTAAATTAAAACTTCTTAAACATTTTGTTAACGTGTTACCGATCTTTTTTCATTTTTTATATAGATTTCCGATCAAAAATTTTTATACCAAAAAAAGTTAGTCACAAGTTCTTCTTAAATTTTTTCGAAATTATTTTTTAAAATAAAAATTCAATAGTTTTTAATAAAATTTCGTTGAAAATTTTCTCTAAAATATAATATTGTGCATGTTTTTCATAAAATATTTGCATAAAAATTCACACACATTTTCTTATAAATTAAATTTTATTCGATATTCTTCTATAAAATAAGTATTTGTCAAAATTTTTCTAAAAACAAAATTTCGTAACATTGAATTTTTGTATGCTTCTTGTTGGACTTATGGAAATAAGTGTGTAAAATATTTTAGACGATATCACTAATGGCGATTAGTTCGTAACATTTTGATCAGTGTATTTTAAAATATTTTATAATAAAAGCTAAAATTACCGGAAGTTATTATATCTTCAAACATTAGAACTAAACATAAATATAGTCGACTTACAAATAAATAGATTTTTATGTTCTTAAACACAATAACATACTTACACACACACACACCCACACATGTTCATACATTTCTGTTCAAATTCTATTGTCCTTGTTATACCCTACACTACCATAACTGGTGAAAAGGGGATAATAACTTTGTCATTTCTTGTGTAATGCTAAGATGTAATCATTTCACACTCCATAATGTTTAGTACATCATAAGATATAGACCGATATTTGAGGCAAGCTCTAAGTGCCAGCGAAAAATTTTCGTAAATAAATCGACATGTTAAAATGAGATTTGGTATAACATAAAGTTATATATACTTCACCTTCATTTTCAAAATCGTTTCAGTAGAAAAAAAAATATAGACAAAATATATAAATTTTATGACTCATTAAGTGATCATGTGAAGGGTATTGAAGATTCGGCATAGCCGAATGTACCAATCTTACTTGTTTTTCCTTCGTTCCTACTCCTACATTTTACTACTCTCTATTGTCCAATTCTTTGTTTTTGCTATTTCAATGTAGTTGTTACAATTATTGCTGTTGCTTTAAGGGGACACTATTAGGATATGTGTTTGTGTGTGTGTTTATATGTATGTAAGTATTGGTCAAAATAAGTATAAGATTTTGTTCAGGACAAAAACAAGAGAATTTTACTCAAACTTAAAATATAATTTTATTCAATTCAATTTTGTCTTCTCAGTCTTAAATATGAATATAATAAAATCTGAAATAAAATATAAAGAAAAAAAATTAATAATAAAAATAAAAATGAAAAGCAAAAACAAAAACAAGACAATATAAATTTGTTATTGTAATATTTTGTGGTATTTTTGTGTAGTTGTTGCTGCTGTTTTGGTTGGTTTATTATTGCTGCTGCTGCTTCTGTTGCTATTGTTGTTGTTGTTGTTGTTGTATGAATGAATATTGTCATATCCTGTAACGTTTATGTTTAATTTTGAACTTTTTCCGCTTGAAATAATTTCTATTGTCCTTAACGTCTTCTTTATAATAAAATAAATGAAAGAAATCTTGTATATTATATGCACATATATATATTTCTATATATACAGATGTGTATATATATTTTAAAATATATTTTTAAAAACCTTGTAAATTATATAGAATAATATGAAATGCATGTATTTCTACATACACATATACATACACACACATATTTAAGTATAAATATTATCTCTTGTGTTCCAGTTAAAATCATATTGTAGTGAATTGAATAGACTTACGGTCAATGGTTTAAAATGTGAGACTATAAACTGTTCATATTTATCATTTTGATACACTTAAGGATATTAAATTAAGGATAAAATTAGTAAATACTTTCCGTCACCGATATTATAAACATGACTTTACGTTTTATCAGTTTTAACTCGGGAAATATTTTTTCCAACCAAATCAATATCAGAGTACGAAGTTTCATAAAAATTTAATAAGTCATTTCATCATAATCGTTGGTAAATTTTTTCGTTTGTTCAGATATCGGCCGATAGCTTTTTTCAACTAAACTGATTTGGCCGGTTTTAAAGAGAACACTTTTAAGGTCGGTAATAAATAATAAAATAAAATTAATTGAACTCTGTCAATTATTGTGGATGTGAGCGTGCCGACAATAGACAGACAGACAGACAGAGCCAAATTGACACCGATTTTCATTTGATCCAAGAATATATATACTTTATCTTTATCTCCACTTGTAGTGATAGCAGAGGTTATAAAAATAATTATGTCTAATTTTAACAAAATTGATTCCAATTAGAGAGCTTTTTAATCATATTCCAGGAAGGGACCTAATATGATATCTATAGTTTAAAATGGATTAATATTCAAGTGTCAAATGTTGGCATTCCAATTTAGAAGTTTTATAAGCTATTTAGAAAAGTAATTGTGCAAAATCTTAAGGACATTGGTTCATATTCAACATTTAATAAGCTCAAAGACAAATCCTTATTTTATGGATTTTCCAATGGTTCCAGCGTGATAAAATTTGGCACATAAAGTAATCAGTAAAATTTCCGATTTTTAACGCAAGTATATATTTCAAATAGTCTGACATGAGTGGATGACATTTTGGCATAATGGGATTTTAAATATATGAAAATATGTTAATATGCATTTCAAAAGAAGATCTCATATGACCGTTGAGCTCCCATTCAGACCGAATTCCCACAGTCACTTTAAAGAGCATAAATTTGAAAAAAAAATAGTAATCATGCGACAATATTTCGTACGTTTAGGATTTACATAACTAGAAAATTGAGTAACATTTTAAGAGAATTGGACCATAATTTCCTAAATGATCTCATTTCCGAAAATCGCCAACAACAATTAATCATATAATTAAATTAATTTTACTTTTATTGGGACTTTAATGAACAGCTTTGTACACACAGTTACTAAAGTTTACGAACGGTAGTTTAAGTCTAAACGGGAAATATTGTATATCTTTATTAAGAGAAAAAGAGTTAAAGGTTGAAAATTAAATCTTCGCTTCCATTTACAACCATTTTTTGTTTCTTGGCGTTTCAAACGTAATGACAATGTTAATACACCCTCATCGCCAACCTTTAGTTCCCTAATCATTTGGTCGTGTAGTGTAAGGATACAAAAATTTAAAAATTCTGAAAATACTGAAAATATTTTTGGTTAAATAAATTCAGATTATTCTTTTTCATATAAAAAATCTTCTTGAATTAAAAAAAAAATAATAATTTTATATTTGAACTTTTTAGAACCCAAAAAATGTTTAAGTAACAAAGAAAAAGTCGCATTTTGTAGATTTTTACAAAAAACTGAATAAATAAATTTTTGTGTAAATTGTTAACAATTTATATTTGATGTAATTTTATGATTTTATACATCGTTCAGATATTTCTTATTTTATTTATTTATTTCTGTGAATGAATAAAGATTTTTTTTTGGCCATTGAAACATGTTTCAGAGTCTAAATTCAAGCCTAAAAAATAGAATAAATATATGAATTGTTGCATGTATGAGGATATGGTTAAATGTGTTTGTGTGTACGTATATATGTGTGTAGTATAGTTCGTATTAAATAATTTTTTTAATGTATAAAGTTTGCATGGGTGCGTATGTTTTAGATTTTGTATGGTTTAAAGCACGTACTTCGTACATATGAAAATAATGGAATTGTATTCTTCTTCTTCTTATTTTTTTCTCATTTTCCTCGTTTTTTACATTTTCCATTTATGGGTTTTTTCAGCTTTTTTCTTTGACTTTAAAATTTTAGCTTCTACAGAGACGTTGTCAGTGGAATATTTATATATATCGTTCTGAGGAAAAAATGAAGTTTTTTCGCTTTGTTTTTCGCATCAGTCGTCAATTTAACATTTCCCACTGATGCGAATTTTGAATGAAGATTTACTTGATTCAAGTCCAGAAGTCTACCGGTTGCCCCATATGATTTGTACCAATTATTCGACTAGACAAACAACCCAAAGCAATTTGAATAAGAGTGAATGAAAAGTTATCCAACACCAGCCAAGAATTCGTTCCTTTTGATTACCATTGGACTCGATCGATTCAAAACGCCTTTACCATAATAAGCTTCACTTTAGAATAGACCATCAGAGATTTGCTGGATTTTTCTTTACTCAAAACAATGAAGCAGATTTTCGATCGAATCAGAATAACTTTCTAAGTTGAACGATTGCTGTCTTTCCGCCTGGATTGGAGTTCACATAAATTCCGTGGACAATTTAGAAAATATCTCTGTGGCACGTATCCTTATTGTAGACCCAAAGACAAAGTCTACAGAAACAGGTTATGATGAATCTATGATTTCAATTTCACACAAATGTTCCTCTGAAATAGAATTTTCTGAATTTTGATGGAACTGGTCCATATTTATAATTAAAAATAATAAATTGCGTTTAACTGATTTTGGCGAATATCAAAATTTTGGATATTTTAGTCTATAAAATTTTATCTATTGATCAGATTTGGCGCTGTTTTGAAGTTAAATTCTGTTAATTTTTGTCGGTCTAAAACTGCTTGCGATAACAGAAAATAATTTTGGAAAGCTTCATTGAATTCCGCAACTGGGCGTGAGAATGTTCCTAACATAAAAAATTATACGAGGGCCCTTAATGCTCCATAATTTTTCGATGGTATCATTATAGCCCGCACTATGGTGAAGGGTATTAGTCAGCCTCATCGACTATGTTTTCTTTCGCATTTAAACGTCAAATTTTCTTTAAACTTACATATCTTCGTTTATGGAGCCTTCATGAGGACACCTTTCTTTTTATACCCTGCGCGACCACAAGTGGTAAAGAGGATATATAAAGAAATCATCTCAGATCCCATAATGTATATATATTCTTGCATTAAATCAAAATCTGAGTCGATTTAGATGTGTCTATTAGTCTGTCTGTTGTTGGCACGCTCACATCCACAATAATTGAGAGAGCTCAATGGAATTTGGTCAAGGTATTTGTTATTTTTTGTTGAAGATTTGGCTTATAAATTCGACCAAATCCATTGGATTATTACTTGAAGTATAAAGAACAGTTTCATCTCACATCCATATTTCTGGACAGCTGTACTGCTCCTCTTACGATTTAAAAGTTTTAGGTTAATCTCAAGAGGCGTTTTGGAACCAGTGACCAGATTTTAATTGGTTATTTTAAGTTGATTTCTAATTATTCACTAATTCGCTGCTGAGCGATGTTGCTAGAATTTGTCAAGAAACCGTAATTATTAGTAGCAAATAACATCATATTTGTTACTATAGCGGATACGGATGTCTTTTCATCTCTTCCCTTAACTAAGATACGCCCCTGACATTCTACAGAAAACTAACCCAACGGAATTGAAAAAATAATATTAACAAACCTAAAAAATAAGTAAAAGAAAATAGTATTTTGTAAAACAAAAAAACAAAAAAAATATAAAAAATAAAAATTAAATTTCCAAATGGACGAATTTCTGACAGTTGAAAAAAAGCGTGAACAATTTTAAAGAAAACACAACAATAACATCCTGGTTCTCTTCGCAGTCGATGGCAGGCAGCAAATATTGCTTATATGCTCTTCCAAATGGGAACAATACAATTACAAAACTGTTCAGCCTCAATCAACTGTTTTGGGCAACAACGCAGCCCTTAGAATTTGACTATTTCAAGTGAAACGCAAACTAATGGTTGGGGGGAGACTGCGACTGGGTTTGCTTTTTCTAGAGAAAGGGAACCTTTAGCAGCAATAAACTAAACTAGAATATATAAGAAATCGTTGAACAGTATTGAAATGAATGAACGAAAAAAGAATGTAATAAACGAGAAAATCTTGTACGTGACCAACCACATTGGGGTGCTTTAGAATGGATGACTTCGGCTGAGTATTGAAACGATTTGGGAAAAAATTGCGTTGTGTTTAGGATGGTGGTAATATTTTTCAACTCTGTTGGCCAACTTTAATGTAAATTTAAATTGAACAACACAATAATCGATATTGTGCTGTTTAGTAAGGATTTATATTTTATTATATCGAAATAATGTTTTCGCAAGATTCACAACCCTACAAAACGGAAGAGGAAATGCAGAAATGTAATGACATGAAAAAAATATATGTATATTGGAAGGGGTTGTTTTCCATTTAGGCCTTAATTTAAAGCAAATGATTATAATAGAAACTGCACTCTAGAGACAATCATAAAAATGTAGGAAAGTCATAGACAATCGACTTTTTCAGTCCTTCAGACATAAACTGTAGAGTTATAGTTATATATTTAGTATGACGTTAAATGACAGTAGCATTTCCTAAACAATTGTTAACTAATCGTCTATCAATATCATTATTGTTGTTGTGTTGTAGTGTTGTTGTTATTGTTGTTGCCTTTTCTTTTTCACTGTAAATATGAGAGTGTGTTTATGATTTGCTGCTGCTGTTTGTTTTTTTTTTTTTTTTGTATTTTGGCAGCATGAAACGCGTGCTTACATTAGTGTTTAACAAAATATTCCTGGAAACGAATTTGTCTGGGCGTTAAACAGTCACATCATATTGTTGTTAAATCAGATAAAACTCTTGCAACAAGAAAAAATTATAAAAAAACTGCAAATATTTTTCACAAAAAAAAAATAATAATAAAAGAAAACAAAAGACTGAAGCCTTCAAAGTAAACTTCATCGGTATTAACTGAAATTGATAAACTTTAAATGCTGAATACTGCTAAAGCTCCTTCACACATCATTATTTTCATTGTTAAACAATGATCGTCATCATCGTCATGTAGTTTATTCCATATTGTTCTTGGAGATCACGTGTGGCGTGACACCCATTTATTCTCTAACTCTTTCCCTCCTCATCTTCTGGCCTTTGTTTCCGTACTGAGAGAAGTAAAGAAAAAAGTTTAAGTTTAATTACTAAAATATCTGTTCAAAAATGCATATATTGTCCGTCAGAACACCCAAGTTAAATCTAAAGAATTTTTGCCAGGATTTTAATTCCTCTTTGTATCTCTATCCAGTCTGTATGTCTCTGACTGCCACACAAATGTTGGAAGACATGTGTGATGGACAGTGGTTTCAAAGTGTTCAATAGAAGAGTTTTATAAATTTAAACCATATTACCGGAATGGCTCTATATGGGAACTAGGTCAAATAATAGATGCAGCACAATTTACGTTTTGTGATTTGTTTATTTTCATATCAAGTAATTTCAATTTCAGAAAATCAAATTCAAAATTACGACCTGGTTAATTTTGCTCTAAATTCACTTCTTTACTATTGACAAATATAGAAAAGCTCCCCCTGATATCAGCCTATAACTTTTTTTGATAATGGACGGATTAAGCTGGTTTCAATTAAAACTGATCCTAAAACGATTCTGATTTTGATGAAAGAATATATATACTTTATGCAGTCTTATATAATTGAGTGCAGCACACAAATAATTTATACACCGTCATCACCAGTAAGTCAAAAATTATCGGAATCGGTTCAGTTAAAAAATATATACTAAAAAAGATAAAAACATTTTCTAATTCTTAAGAAACAGACTGAATTTATAAGTATTTGTTTGAATGTGAGTGAGATGTTTAGAGGTGTTAATGTATATAAATGTGTGCGTGGTAATTTCTACGTCGGCGTAGAGGAGTACACTGATGATTTACTCAAACAATGGCACCAGTGTTTAATGTATTTTACTTAAGAATATTCTTATGAAAATCGAAAAAGTGTTCCGCAGTTGGGTCCAAACAGGTAAAAAAGTATATATTAGTTTAAGGCGAACACTTTTACCTTTCCTCCGATGGCAAAATTCCATTAATTCCTTTTGAGCCTCAAAAGTTCTATGCTGCTTAACTACAGATTTTACGTGAATAATTCGCAGTATAAAATTTTGATAGTATTTCATTCGAATTGATCCAAACAGGTGCAATAATTCATGTAAATAAGTATTGAAATTATAAAATTATTTACGGTAATAAAGAGGATACTTTGGGCTTTCTTTTGAGGTCTTGAATCTTTAGAGTTCTATTTAACTGAACTCTAATTCTCTAAATCAAATCGGAAAAGTGTTTAAATGGATGAGTATTTTAGAGTAAAGTGGATACTTTTTCTTGCTCGACTTCTATTCCACTAAATTTCAAATCTCATTAAATATAACATGTGAGAAAGAAAAGAAATAGTTAAGGGCGATTTATACTTTGCAGGATATTTCTTTCACTCCCGATAATTTTCCTTCATTTTTTTGGCCACATCAGCCTCAGCATGTTAATTATTGAAAAACATTAAACATTTTGGAATTCGGAATTGAATTTTGCTCTTTCAAATGTGAATTCCAAAACCACTGTCTCATATAGTTTTTTAGTTTTGTGGTCAGTTTTGTTTAAATACTGCAACCGAACGGCTAAAACTTTAACTCAACATTTGTAATCTGATCTCTTTTGGATCAAGACAAATGTTCTTTAAATGTTGTTGGTCACATAATCACACTCGAGAAAAGAAAAAATGCCGTTTTGAAAGCAGCCACGAGTCATCGTCATCATTGTTGTTAGTACATCCTTCATATAACTCCTCTAGGCCACTATTAGCCAGCCACAGCTAGCAAAAGAGTCAGTAATAACTTTTTTGCCACAGCTAGTTTTAAGTTGTCAACAACATTGCCATCATCTTAGCCATCGTCATCATCATTTGCAGCAGCAGCAACAACTTCAAAATCAGCAGGAGTATTGTATTCTACGAATTGTTGTCACTTTTTTATTTGCTGCTGTTGGTTGGTTTGTTGGTTGTTGTTGACAAACAGTAGCTACAGATGTTGTCTTTCTTAAGAAGTCACTTGGCGATATGTTGCTGGAAGACAGTTTTGTTAATTTTTTTCCTTCATTTTTTGTTGTTGTTGTTATTGTAACTATTTAGTTGAATTGCAGTTGTTAAGATTTCTTAGGCAAAATTCTTTAAAAGTTTCTTTCGTTTATTTTTCTATAAAAAAAAGTCAAGATTTCTGTTAATGATTGACATGTTGTATGTAGATATTTACTAAACTCAGATAAAGAAAAAAAAAACATAAATTTTTACTATAATGTCTCCTAATTTGGTGAAGTATTTTAAATCATGTTTGAACTTCTAGTCTTAAGTCCAAAGAGTTTTCATTAGAAACAAGATTCAATATCATTGTTTCTCAAAGATTTATTTTTTCCATGTAAAAATTTAAATCCGATACTGCAAGTAATTCTGGAATTATTTTTAACTTAAATAAAATTTATCTTAAAATTTTTATATTTGCGAGATTTCATTCGTGGTCGCTCCACCACTTGGTGAGATGGTTGTTTCTAGATGTTACACTTGGTGGTCATTCTATGTGTAACATCTAGAAGCAATCATCTCAGACTTTATTGGAAAAACATATAGACCGATATCTAGGACAACGTCAAAATTCTGAAAAAGAACTTTTTCTATTTTTTCAACAAATTTTATAAACTTTATATTCTGCATTATAGAACGAAAATATCTTTAAAATCGGATCAATAGAAATTTTGAAACTCTCCAAAATTTGTGCGCTATATGGTTCTCAATATTTGAGATAATCTTACCATATATAATTATTTTGATACATATATAATTATTTACCATATATAATTATTTTGATACAGTGATAAACCCAAGAAACTAGATTATACTGGGGTTATTATTTGACATAGTTCGCATATAAGGCCTCTTCCCGAATATGGTTTATAACTTATAAAACTTTTAAATATAAA
>PYHX02000413.1:7039556-7071627 GCA_004302925.2 Cochliomyia hominivorax
TGATATATATTCAAGAAATTTGACACTCTGATATTTTCTTTAGACATCGGGGCGAGATAACCTCTTACCAACGAAACATTTACTATTGCATATCTCTATAACTAATACTGAATTTGCACATGAATATTTATTCGACAACAAATTGTTGTAGACTATAAAATTTCGGATAGATCACAGGTGCGTGGTATTCCTTTAACAAACTGAACTTTTACTATCGCATATCTCTAAAACTTTTAGTCTTAATAACAAAACACTAAAGAATACAAAATTGGATAGGACACGGGGGAGTGCTATTCCTCTATATTAAATGAGTACTGTATATTGGGATGGGGAACAATGGAGGAGTAAAATTCGCTATATCGTGGATGAAATTTACAAAATATTTTCAAAACAGTTGACTTGATAGTTGAAATTTTAGAAATATGAATTGTAATACAATTCTGATATTCTTTTCAAATTTTAGAGTCATTCACTAGCATAGATTTTTCTTTCATTAAGTCCACTTTATATTTAAAGTATGAAGAGAATTTAAATTTGTATTTTTAGAAATATTTTACATGTGATAATTATATTTATTAAAATGAAGTATTAAACTTACTTTATGTCTTAAAGTAACTTAAAATATACATATAAATTTATACATACAAATCAAAGAGTATCAAAATTAACCCCAAATAAAAATCATCCACAATTTTGCAAATCCTATAAAATGAACTCCAATGCAAAGCATAACTCTGTCTGTGATCATGTAACCTCAAATTCTATACAATTCCAATATCGTCTATATACATTCCAATATATAAGATCAACCAACGATAAATTAGTTTTGCAAAAAATATTTACACTTTGGTAATTATTATGAAACAACAACAAAATTAGGGTTGATTAGGTGATTTTAAAATACCTACGAGTCATGATTCATTTAAAACCTCTTAAATGCTAAACAACCCCTATTTTTTATTGTATTCACCAATGTTAAGATCACGTTGATCTTATTTCCTCAATTCAAATGCACAAAACGGAAATGCAAATTTTTCACTGCCATCTATCGTTGATTTAAATCATTAAAATGTAAATCAATTTTATCACCTTGTTCCAATTTCACCTCATCAACTCTTTCTGCCGCTTGTTACCCCTTTTTGAAAATTATTTGTGCATAATTGGACTTTTTTCGCGCGGATTTCTTATTGAGATTTCATTTATTGTTTTTCTAATTTGAATTTGTGCGGATGTTGTGTTATTGTTGTTCTTCTTGGTATTTTTATTGTTGCATGAAATAAAGGAAATCATTTCTTATTTCCATTTGTCGTTGGTGCAACAACAAAAACAAATTTAGAATGTTATATGCGGCTTTGCCGAATCTTTGATACCCTCAACTACTAACATTATTCAGATAAGTAAATTGAAATATAGTATTTCAAACAGAGTTATAGACATAGCAAAACATAGACCGATATACATAGCCGATATTAATAACAATCAATATATATTATAACAACGCTTTTCAATGAAGTTGATTTATATATAACCATACTTCAGGAAGGGGCCTTATGCTGGATCTATATCAAAATATGGGCCGATATTTTTTTAAACTGTTTAAACTTTTTTTCCTAAAACAAGCATGATCCAATATTGGTTAAATTAATAACATATATTTAAGATGTCAACTTTATATTTAAGAGTTTTATAATCTTAAAACCATATTCTGGAAAGGGCCCTTATATGGAAGCTAGGACAAATAATGACCCCAGAGCAATCTACAATTCTTAATAGGTTTATTATTACATCAAAATAAATATATTTGGAAATTTTCAGAAAATTTTATCCCTTTGATTTTGGGTTGTATCAAAATTTGGCATATTTAAGCCCATAACCTTCTTTCTATTGATCCGATTTTCATGTTTTTTTTTTGTACGATGATGAAGTACATACGGCCGTATGTAATGTTTTGTTGGAATTTTCTTCGGTCTACAACTTAAATGCTAATGAACCGATATAACAGATTTTATAGCAAACTTCTTAGGACAACAACAAACAATGTGAATTCATTTCATTGAATGTTTCCAACAGATTGACTGACGGACAAAGCTAAATCGAGGCAGATTTTGATTTGTTGCAAGAATGTATAAAAATTATGGGATCTCAGACGATTCCTTCGAAACGTTACACACGAAATGACAAATTACTATACCATCATCATTCCCTGTGGTGGTGGAGGGTATAAACAAGAAACAAATGTCTACCGTAAATGTAAATAAGTTTCCGTTTTAATAAAGTGTGTGTGTGTGTAAGCAAACAAAAAGTGTGAAACCAATAAAATTAATTAAATTTAATTTGATTTATTACATACAAATAATATTATTTATTATTTCTTTATAACGAAAGAATTCTCCTAATTTATTATTATGGTGAAAATTTCCATTTGTCTCATATTTTAACTCTCATCTTAATTATTTATCTTAAGTTTATTATTTTTTGTACTTAAATATGTTCATAATCCATAAACAGAAATCTCTCACAACATTCCTTTAGTGTAATCACCGTCATACAATACTGTCCTTTGTATAGGACTTCATAACCACAATGACCAACCGCCATCTTATTGTTATGGCTACACATGAGGTAATTTAATGGAATGATTTACTAACAACGGAAGCTGATCCACTACTCTACACTAAACTAAACCATGACCATACAATGACACCAAAGCAACTATGGGAAGAATTTCTATTGTTGCAAATTGTGGTTTATTTTATTTTATATTACAGTTTAACACTGAGAGAAATTATTATGGAATAATAAAGATTTTTAATAACAATTTGAGAGTTTTTTTTGACTTAAGGGATTTCGATATATTTTTCGTTAAATATAATTTTTTAAAAATTTTTTATGAAATAAAATTTTAATTTTTTTCAAAATTCTACAGTAAAAAATAATTTCCTAAATTTTCTTATAAATAAAATTTTTGTACAAATTTTCCTATAAGATGGAATTTTGTCTAAATTTGTCAATTTTTCTAGAAATAAAATTTTGTTAAATTTTCTATAAAATGGAAATCTTAAATTTCCTACAAAAAGAAATAAAAATTTGTTTTCTTTTTTAATAAAATTTCGTTAATTTTTTTATTTAAATTAAAACTTCTTAAACATTTTGTTAACGTGTTACCGATCTTTTTTCATTTTTTATATAGATTTCCGATCAAAATTTTATTACCAAAAAAAGTTAGTCACAAGTTCTTCTTAATTTTTTCGAAATTATTTTTTAAAATAAAATTCAATAGTTTTAATAAAATTCGTTGAAAATTTTCTCTAAAATATAATATGTGCATGTTTTCATAAAATATTTGCATAAAAAATTCACACACATTTCTTATAAATTAAATTTATTCGATATTCTTCTATAAAATAAGTATTTGTCAAAATTTTTCTAAAAACAAAATTTCGTAACATTGAATTTTTGTATGCTTCTTGTTGGACTTATGGAAATAAGTGTGTAAAATATTTTAGACGATATCACTAATGGCGATTAGTTCGTAACATTTTGATCAGTGTATTTTAAAATATTTTATAATAAAAGCTAAAATTACCGGAAGTTATTATATCTTCAAACATTAGAACTAAACATAAATATAGTCGACTTACAAATAAATAGATTTTTATGTTCTTAAACACAATAACATACTTACACACACACACACCCACACATGTTCATACATTTCTGTTCAAATTCTATTGTCCTTGTTATACCCTACACTACCATAACTGGTGAAAAGGGGATAATAACTTTGTCATTTCTTGTGTAATGCTAAGATGTAATCATTTCACACTCCATAATGTTTAGTACATCATAAGATATAGACCGATATTTGAGGCAAGCTCTAAGTGCCAGCGAAAAATTTTCGTAAATAAATCGACATGTTAAAATGAGATTTGGTATAACATAAAGTTATATATACTTCACCTTCATTTCAAAATCGTTTCAGTAGAAAAAAAAAATATAGACAAAATATATAAATTTTATGACTCATTAAGTGATCATGTGAAGGGTATTGAAGATTCGGCATAGCCGAATGTACCAATCTTACTTGATTTTTCCTTCGTTCCTACTCCTACATTTTACTACTCTCTATTGTCCAATTCTTTGTTTTTGCTATTTCAATGTAGTTGTTACAATTATTGCTGTTGCTTTAAGGGGACACTATTAGGATATGTGTTTGTGTGTGTGTTTATATGTATGTAAGTATTGTCAAAAATAAGTATAAGATTTTGTTCAGGACAAAAACAAGAGAATTTTACTCAAACTTAAAATATAATTTTATTCAATTCAATTTTGTCTTCTCAGTCTTAAATATGAATATAATAAAATCTGAAATAAAATATAAAGAAAAAAAATTAATAATAAAAATAAAAATGAAAAGCAAAAACAAAAACAAGACAATATAAATTTGTTATTGTAATATTTGTGGTATTTTTGTGTAGTTGTTGCTGCCTGTTTTGGTTGGTTTATTATTGCTGCTGCTGCTTCTGTTGCTATTTGTTGTTGTTGTTGTTGTATGAATGAATATTGTCATATCCTGTAACGTTTATGTTTAATTTTGAACTTTTTCCGCTTGAAATAATTTCTATTGTCCTTAACGTCTTCTTTATATAAAATAAATGAAAGAAATCTTGTATATTATATGCACATATATATATTTCTATATATACAGATGTGTATATATATTTTAAATATATTTTTAAAAACCTTGTAAATTATATAGAATAATATGAAATGCATGTATTTCTACATACACATATACATACACACACATATTTAAGTATAAATATTATCTCTTGTGTTCCAGTTAAAATCATATTGTAGTGAATTGAATAGACTTACGGTCAATGGTTTAAAATGTGAGACTATAAACTGTTCATATTTATCATTTGATACACTTAAGGATATTAAATTAAGGATAAAATTAGTAAATACTTTCCGTCACCGATATTATAACATGACTTTACGTTTTATCAGTTTTAACTCGGGAAAATATTTTTTCCAACCAAATCAATATCAGAGTACGAAGTTTCATAAAAATTTAATAAGTCATTTCATCATAATCGTTGGTAAATTTTTTCGTTTGTTCAGATATCGGCCGATAGCTTTTTCAACTAACTGATTTGGCCGGTTTTAAAGAGAACACTTTTAAGGTCGGTAATAAATAATAAATAAAATTAATTGAACTCTGTCAATTATTGTGGATGTGAGCGTGCCGACAATAGACAGACAGACAGACAGAGCCAAATTGACACCGATTTTCATTTGATCCAAGAATATATATACTTTATCTTTATCTCCACTTGTAGTGATAGCAGAGGTTATAAAAATAATTATGTCTAATTTTAACAAAATTGATTCCAATTAGAGAGCTTTTTAATCATATTCCAGGAAGGGACCTAATATGATATCTATAGTTTAAAATGGATTAATATTCAAGTGTCAAATGTTGGCATTCCAATTTAGAAGTTTTATAAGCTATTTAGAAAAGTAATTGGTGCAAAATCTTAAGGACATTGGTTCATATTCAACATTTAATAAGCTCAAAGACAAATCCTTATTTTATGGATTTTCCAATGGTTCCAGCGTGATAAAATTTGGCACATAAAGTAATCAGTAAAATTTCCGATTTTTAACGCAAGTATATATTTCAAATAGTCTGACATGAGTGGATGACATTTTGGCATAATGGGATTTTAAATATATGAAAATATGTTAATATGCATTTCAAAAGAAGATCTCATATGACCGTGAGCTCCCATTCAGACCGAATTCCCACAGTCACTTTAAAGAGCATAAATTTGAAAAAAAAATAGTAATCATGCGACAATATTTCGTACGTTTAGGATTTACATAACTAGAAAATTGAGTAACATTTTAAGAGAATTGGACCATAATTTCCTAAATGATCTCATTTCCGAAAATCGCCAACAACAATTAATCATATAATTAAATTAATTTTACTTTTATTGGGACTTTAATGAACAGCTTTGTACACACAGTTACTAAAGTTTACGAACGGTAGTTTAAGTCTAAACGGGAAATATTGTATATCTTTATTAAGAGAAAAAGAGTTAAAGGTTGAAAATTAAATCTTCGCTTCCATTTACAACCATTTTTTGTTTCTTGGCGTTTCAAACGTAATGACAATGTTAATACACCCTCATCGCCAACCTTTAGTTCCCTAATCATTTGGTCGTGTAGTGTAAGGATACAAAAATTTAAAAATTCTGAAAATACTGAAAATATTTTTGGTTAAATAAATTCAGATTATTCTTTTTCATATAAAAAATCTTCTTGAATTAAAAAAAAAATAATAATTTTATATTTGAACTTTTTAGAACCCAAAAAATGTTTAAGTAACAAAGAAAAAGTCGCATTTTGTAGATTTTTACAAAAAACTGAATAAATAAATTTTTGTGTAAATTGTTAACAATTTATATTTGATGTAATTTTATGATTTTATACATCGTTCAGATATTTCTTATTTTATTTATTTATTTCTGTGAATGAATAAAGATTTTTTTTGGCCATTGAAACATGTTTCAGAGTCTAAATTCAAGCCTAAAAAATAGAATAAATATATGAATTGTTGCATGTATGAGGATATGGTTAAATGTGTTGTGTGTACGTATATATGTGTGTAGTATAGTTCGTATTAAATATTTTTTTAATGTATAAAGTTTGCATGGGTGCGTATGTTTTAGATTTTGTATGGTTTAAAGCACGTACTTCGTACATATGAAAATAATGGAATTGTATTCTTCTTCTTCTTATTTTTTTCTCATTTTCCTCGTTTTTACATTTTCCATTTATGGGGTTTTTCAGCTTTTTTCTTTGACTTTAAAATTTTAGCTTCTACAGAGACGTAGTCAGTGGAATATTTATATATATCGTTCTGAGGAAAAAATGAAGTTTTTTCGCTTTGTTTTGCCGCCGTCAATTTAACATTTCCCACTGATGCGAATTTTGAATGAAGATTTACTTGATTCAAGTCCAGAAGTCTACCGGTTGCCCCATATGATTTGTACCAATTATTCGACTAGACAAACAACCCAAAGCAATTTGAATAAGAGTGAATGAAAAGTTATCCAACACCAGCCAAGAATTCGTGCCTTTTGATTACCATTGGACTCGATCGATTCAAAACGCCTTTACCATAATACGCTTCACTTTAGAATAGACCATCAGAGATTTGCTGGATTTTTCTTTACCCAAAACAATGAAGCAGATTTTCGATCGAATCAGAATAACTTTCTAAGTTGAACGATTGCTGTCTTTCCGCCTGGATTGGAGTTCACATAAATTCCGTGGACAATTTAGAAAATATCTCTGTGGCACGTATCCTTATTGTAGACCCAAAGACAAAGTCTACAGAAACAGGTTATGATGAATCTATGATTTCAATTTCACACAAATGTTCCTCTGAAATAGAATTTTCTGAATTTTGATGGAACTGGTCCATATTTATAATTAAAAATAATAAATTGCGTTTAACTGATTTTGGCGAATATCAAAATTTTGGATATTTTAGTCTATAAAATTTTATCTATTGATCAGATTTGGCGCTGTTTTGAAGTTAAATTCTGTTAATTTTTGTCGGTCTAAAACTGCTTGCGATAACAGAAAATAATTTTGGAAAGCTTCATTGAATTCCGCAACTGGGCGTGAGAATGTTCCTAACATAAAAAATTATACGAGGGCCCTTAATGCTCCATAATTTTTCGATGGTATCATTATAGCCCGCACTATGGTGAAGGGTATTAGTCAGCCTCATCGACTATGTTTTCTTTCGCATTTAACGTCAAATTTTCTTTAAACTTACATATCTTCGTTTATGGAGCCTTCATGAGGACACCTTTCTTTTTATACCCTGCGCGACCACAAGTGGTAAAGAGGATATATAAAGAAATCATCTCAGATCCCATAATGTATATATATTCTTGCATTAAATCAAAATCTGAGTCGATTTAGATATGTCTGTTAGTCTGTCTGTTGTTGGCACGCCCAATCCACAATAATTGAGAGAGCTCAATGGAATTGAGTCAAGGTATTTGTTATTTTTTGTTAAAGATTCGGCTTATAAATTCGACCAAATCCATTGGATTATTACTTGAAGTATAAAGAACAGTTTCATCTCACATCCATATTTCTGGACAGCTGTACTGCTCCTCTTACGATTTAAAAGTTTTAGGTTAATCTCAAGAGGCGTTTTGGAACCAGTGACCAGATTTTAATTGGTTATTTTAAGTTGATTTCTAATTATTCACTAATTCGCTGCTGAGCGATGTTGCTAGAATTTGTCAAGAAACCGTAATTATTAGTAGCAAATAACATCATATTTGTTACTATAGCGGATACGGATGTCTTTTCATCTCTTCCCTTAACTAAGATACGCCCCTGACATTCTACAGAAAACTAACCCAACGGAATTGAAAAAATAATATTAACAAACCTAAAAAATAAGTAAAAGAAAATAGTATTTTGTAAAACAAAAAAAAAAATATAAAAAATAAAAATTAAATTTCCAAATGGACGAATTTCTGACAGTTGAAAAAAAGCGTGAACAATTTTAAAGAAAACACAACAATAACATCCTGGTTCTCTTCGCAGTCGATGGCAGGCAGCAAATATTGCTTATATGCTCTTCCAAATGGGAACAATACAATTACAAAACTGTTCAGCCTCAATCAACTGTTTTGGGCAACAACGCAGCCCTTAGAATTTGACTATTTCAAGTGAAACGCAAACTAATGGTTGGGGGGAGACTGCGACTGGGTTTGCTTTTTCTAGAGAAAGGGAACCTTTAGCAGCAATAAACTAAACTAGAATATATAAGAAATCGTTGAACAGTATTGAAATGAATGAACGAAAAAAGAATGTAATAAACGAGAAAATCTTGTACGTGACCAACCACATTGGGGTGCTTTAGAATGGATGACTTCGGCTGAGTATTGAAACGATTTGGGAAAAAATTGCGTTGTGTTTAGGATGGTGGTAATATTTTTCAACTCTGTTGGCCAACTTTAATGTAAATTTAAATTGAACAACACAATAATCGATATTGTGCTGTTTAGTAAGGATTTATATTTTATTATATCGAAATAATGTTTTCGCAAGATTCACAACCCTACAAAACGGAAGAGGAAATGCAGAAATGTAATGACATGAAAAAATATATGTATATTGGAAGGGGTTGTTTTCTATTTAGGCCTTAATTTAAAGCAAATGATTATAATAGAAACTGCACTCTAGAGACAATCATAAAAATGTAGGAAAGTCATAGACAATCGACTTTTTCAGTCCTTCAGACATAAACTGTAGAGTTATAGTTATATATTTAGTATGACGTTAAATGACAGTAGCATTTCCTAAACAATTGTTAACTAATCGTCTATCAATATCATTATTGTTGTTGTGTTGTAGTGTTGTTGTTATTGTTGTTGCCTTTTCTTTTTCACTGTAAATATGAGAGTGTGTTTATGATTTGCTGCTGCTGTTTGTTTTTTTTTTTTTTTTTTTTTATTTTGGCAGCATGAAACGCGTGCTTACATTAGTGTTTAACAAAATATTCCTGGAAACGAATTTGTCTGGGCGTTAAACAGTCACATCATATTGTTGTTAAATCAGATAAAACTCTTGCAACAAGAAAAAATTATAAAAAAACTGCAAATATTTTTCACAAAAAAAATAATAAAAAAAACTAAAGACTGAAGCCTTCAAAGTAAACTTCATCGGTATTAACTGAAATTGATAAACTTTAAATGCTGAATACTGCTAAAGCTCCTTCACACATCATTATTTTCATTGTTAAACAATGATCGTCATCATCGTCATGTAGTTTATTCCATATTGTTCTTGGAGATCACGTGTGGCGTGACACCCATTTATTCTCTAACTCTTTTCCTCTTCATCTTCTGGCCTTTGTTTCCGTACTGAGAGAAGTAAAGAAAAAGCAATAGTTTTTTAAGTTTAATTACTAAAATATCTGTTCAAAAATGCATATATTGCCAGTCAGAACACCCAAGTTAAATCTAAAGAATTTTTGCCAGGATTTTAATTCCTCTTTGTATCTCTATCCAGTCTGTATGTCTCTGACTGCCACACAAATGTTGGAAGACATGTGTGATGGACAGTGGTTCAAAGTGTTTCAAAACTTTATAATTTCTGACCATTAAATCGACAACTTCACAAAGTTACATGAATTTGTTAATAAATTCCGACTAAAGTTTCGGTTTAATAAGAAAAAGCTATAGACCGATTAACAGCATGTATTTAAGATGGTTAGAAAAATAATTTTGTTGAATTTCATAGAAGAGTTTTATAAGTTTGAAACCATGTTACGGGGAAGGGCCCCTATATGGGAACTAGTTCAAATAATGGATTCAGCAAATCAAATCAAATAATTTCAATTTAAGAAAACCAAATTGAAAATTACGTCCTGGTTAATTTGCTCTAAATATTAAAGAGCTCCCCCAGATATCAGCCTATAACTTTTTTGATAATGGACCGATTAAGCTGGTTTCATTTAAAACTGCTCCTAAAACGACTCTGATTTTGATGAAAGAATATATACTTTATGAGGTCTTATATAATATATATATCTTATATAATCACCAATACTTCAAACATAATCGGAATCGGTTCAGTTAAAAAAATATATATTAAAAAGGATAAGAACCTTTGTAATTCTTAAGAAATAGACTGTATTTATAAGTATTTGTTTGAATGTGAGTGAGATGTTTAGAGGTGTTAATGTATTTAAATGTGTGCGTGGTAATGTCTACGTCAGTGTAGAGGAGTACACTGATGATTTACTCAAACAATCGCACCAGTGTTTAATGTATTTAGAGTATTCTTATGAAAATCGAAAAAGTGTTCCGCAGTTGGGTCCAAACAGGTAAAAAAGTATATATTAGTTTAAGGCGAACACTTTTACCTTTCCTCCGATGGCAAAATTCCATTAATTCCTTTTGAGCCTCAAAAGTTTTATGCTGCTTAACTACAGATTTTACGTAAATAATTCGCAGTATAAAATTTTGATAGTATTTTCATTCGAATTGATCCAAACAGGTGCAATAATTCATGTAAATAAGTATTGAAATTATAAAATTATTTACGGTAATAAAGAGGATACTTTGGGATTTCTTTTGAGGGTAAATATTTTAATAGGTCTTGAATCTTTAGAGTTCTATTTAACTGAACTCTAATTCTCTAAATCAAATCGGAAAAGTGTTAAACGGATGAGTATTTTAGAGTAAAGTGGATACTTTTTCTTGCTCGACTTCTATTCCACTAAATTTCAAATCTCATTAAAATATAACATGTGAGAAAGAAAAAGAAATAGTTAAGGGCGATTTATACTTTGCAAGATATTTCTTTCACTCCCGATAATTTTCCTTCATTTTTTTTGGCCACATCAGCCTCAGCACATTAATTATTGAAAATAATGAAACATTTTGGAAATCGGAATTGAATTTTGTTCTTTCAAATGTGAATTCCAAAACCACTGTCTCATATAGTTTTTTAGTTTTGTGGTCAGTTTTGTTTAAATACTGCAACCGAACGGCTAAAACTTTAACTCAACATTTGTAATCTGATCTCTTTTGGATCAAGACAAATGTTCTTTAAATGTTGTTGGTCACATAATCACACTCAAGGAAAGAAAAAATGCCGTTTTGAAAGCAGCCACGAGTCATCGTCATCATTGTTGTTAGTACATCCTTCATATAACTCCTCTAGGCCACTATTAGCCAGCCACAGCTAGCAAAAGAGTCAGTAATAACTTTTTTGCCACAGCTAGTTTTAAGTTGTCAACAACATTGCCATCATCTTAGCCATCGTCATCATCATTTGCAGCAGCAGCAACAACTTCAAAATCAGCAGGAGTATTGTATTCTACGAATTGTTGTCACTTTTTTATTTGCTGCTGCTGTTGGTTGTTGTTGACAAACAGTAGCTACAGATGTTGTCTTTCTTAAGAAGTCACTTGGCGATATGTTGCTGGAAGACAGTTTGTTAATTTTTTTCCTTCATTTTTGTTGTTGTTGTTATTGTAACTATTTAGTTGAATTGCAGTTGTTAAGATTTCTTAGCAAAATTCTTTAAAAGTTTCTTTCGTTTATTTTTCTATAAAAAAAAGTCAAGATTTCTGTTAATGATTGACATGTTGTATGTAGATATTTACTAAACTCAGATAAAGAAAAAAAAACATAAATTTTACTATAATGTCTCCTAATTTGGTGAAGTATTTTAAATCATGTTTGAACTTCTAGTCTTAAGTCCAAAGAGTTTTCATTAGAAACAAGATTCAATATCATTGTTTCTCAAAGATTTATTTTTTTCCATGTGAAAATTTAAATCCGATACTGCAAGTAATTCTGGAATTATTTTTAACTTAAATAAAATTTATCTTAAAATTTTTATATTTTGCAGGATTTCATTCGTGGTCGCTCCACCACCAAGTGGTGGAGAGATCACCACTTGGTGAGATGATTGTTTCTACATGTTGCACTTGGTGGTCATTCTATGTGTAATATCTAAAAGCAATCATCTCAGATCTTATTGCGAAAAACATATAGACCGATATCTAGGACAACGTCAAAATTCTGAAAAAGAACTTTTTCTATTTTTTCAACAAATTTTATAAACTTTAAATTCTGCATTATAGAACGAAAATATCTTTAAAATCGGATCAATAGAAATTTTGAAACACTCCAAAATCTGTGTGCTATATGGTTCTCAATATTTGAGATAATATTCTGAAATTTACCATATATAATTATTTTGATACAAGGATAAACCCAAGAAACTAGATTATACTGGGGTTATTATTTGACATAGTTCGCATATAAGGCCTCATCCCGGAATATGGTTTATAACTTATAAAACTCTTAAATATAAACCAATTCTTTTCATCTAACCAATATCGGTCCATATTTTGCTATAGCACCCTTTGAAAGAAACTGGTTTTAAATTTGATCAATATTTATGGCTCCTTAACAATCCCACTTCTCGGAATAGTATTTTAGGCTTTCAAGGACCTTAAATATGAACCAATTTTATCGAAATTCGGACAATTAGATAACTGCATTCAACATACGTATCTAGTTACTTAAATATTGCCTCTCAAGTAGAAAAATTCTTCCTTTAACATTATTTGTTTAATAAAATGGACCATTAAAATCTATAGCTCGGTACCAATATTTATAGGTAGTTTCAAGAATAAGTAACCATATTTTACTGTAGATTTTATAGGTGCGTAATCGGCGTTTAAGCTGATGAACGAATAACTTTTTTAGTGAAATATCTTAAAGTCATGTTAATTTCTGCTTAATGTTAGTGGTGGTGGGTATTCATGATGCGGCACAGCCGAACATAAATTGTTCCTTTTCCCATAAATGAAAAATTCATTTTCTTTAAATTTTAATTCTTTTCATTTAATTGTTTCAACATTTAAAATGTTAATTAATGGAATTAATTATAAACTTATTTATGATAAACATTTTCATCAAAACCAGCAACTTCCGTTTTTCTTTCATACAATTTTATGAAAATAATTTATCTAAAGTGTTAAAGTGAACATAAAACTTCTTCTTGAAGTTCGTTTCACCAGTCAAACTTAAAGATGAAGTTTATTGTTATTGTAGCTCAATTATGACACATAAATAACAATAATAAAAACAACAGCAACAGCAATAGCAACATTGTTGTAAGCATGAAGAAAACAACACGCAAATTGCTTAAAATAATAACTACAATCAACTTAAAGAAAGTCCAGAACCACAACAACAACAATTCGGAACATAAACAACAAGTTTAATAAGTTATGAAAAGATAACAACACGAAAAAACATCGAACAGCAGCAATTAAATATCTGCTTAAATATATCTGTCGGATGAATGAAAAATTTATTTAAAGTTATTTGGGTATAAACCACTCGGACTTCCTGAAAACTTGTTGATTATCTCAGTTAATCAATTCTTTTAAATTTATTTAAATTTTACACGAGTTTAATCAAAAATATTAAAATAACTTGTTTTACATGTAATTTTCAAAATGTGATACAATGTTAAATTAACATGGTTATTTTATTGATTTAAAATAGCCAAATTTTAATTATGATTATTTTTTAGACTGAACTTTTTTGTGGATCTGCGGATGTTCTCTGACATAATTAATTGCATTTTATATCATTTTATATTTAAGGAAGTGGAAGTCTTTTAGTTTAACTTTTCGAGAAGGCAAATGTGTATTGTGGCTTTCCTACATCATTAATGGTTACGTAGATATTGCTATGTCGACTTTTAAATTTGTCGTTCTTCAACGTTTTATATGTGACCGTTCGCCTGACTGGCTGTTTATATATCATTGTGCACACCCTATGATATTATAGATTACATGATGAAATTTAGTACAGATGATTTCTAAAGCAAAGGATGAAGCCAATTGCAGCTGGTTATGATCGGTTTAATATTTCTGGTACCTTCTAAATAAATACATATCAATGATGGCAGATGGAGGAAATTTTCCCTTTTTGAGGGAATTTTTTAATATGTTCCCACAATTATTTCCTAATCGATTGTCGTTAAGGGTATTAAAGACCTGTCATGGCCAAATATATAATAATAATTCTTTTGTTTGTACCTGATGAAATGGATTTTTAATAAAAGTTTTTTTTATAAAAAAATTTAAAACGTTTTTATGGGAGAAGGAAAATTGAAGGGCTCTTTTGGACATCAGAAAAAGGAAGAAAAAAGCGATTATGGAGGATTATTTTTAGATTTCATCTGGCAACACTGATGTACGTAAAACTCACAGATATTAACAGTTTTATTAAATAAAGCGCAAATAAAGTTTTTGTTTTTCATTTCCGAAAATCACTTTAAATGCATAAATCTCGATAATATAAGTACTGTGATAATATTTTAATAATAAAAGTTTATAGAACCACAAATATTAATAAGCTCAACAAAAAAAAAAAGAAAACTTGGTTACTCTATATGTTTGGACTACAAGTCCAAGTTATACCTAATTACTCAAAGGTGGCTCTGAGTGCAATTTTATGATTCATTTAGAAACAAAATTATCCACTTACTGCGGTGCTCAATGTAAACTCTACATAAAATCCCATATTCAAAGAAAACAATGTTCTCTGTCTTCTTTTATTAAAACCTTTGTTTTCCGTGATTTTTAAAATTTTTATAAAAAATATCTTTAGGTTTTCCTTTGATATACTGCGATCATTGTCACTGTTTTAGAGAACTGTGATTTAAAAATCACTTTCACTGGGAACAACGAAAATAGAAAATCACGGTATTGATCATTCCAAATATGGAGTATATCACCTAATGATCGGGTTTGGCCTTGTTGTTTCAAAATGTTAAATTCCACTTTAAAGAAATTTTCAGATAATATCGATTCATTTCGAAAATATAACTAAATTTGAAGGAGTGGTGCTGCTAACAACATAAATAAAATCACTTTAAATTTAATAAAATTTAAATACAGTAAAAATAATGATAATAAAAATAATAAAAGGCTTGTTTTAAATTCATTATAAACTGTCGGTGTATGGGTGTCTTACAAAATACAAAAAACAGCACAAATAAAAAAAGAGAATGAAATTCTTATTTAAAATTATATTTCACTCGTTAATGATGACTGCGACGCTGATAATAACGATTATAATGATGTTAATGATAATGATAAACTTGAACTTGAATGTTACAATTATTCATATGAGCTTGAGAATTTATGAGAGTGTATAAGTGAATAAAAATGTAATAATCATTCTCTCTTGTTTCCCTCTCTTCATGTCTGCTGCAACAACAACTATAATAAACTTATGAAAACATTAAAATAAATTATTTAAGTTTTTTTTTTTTCAACGAAGCAAGTTAAGACTAAGTGACTGACTAACTGACTGAACAAACCCAGTCCGTCAGTCTGCAAGTTAATCACACAGAGACGCATCATTTATTGCAGCGCGCTCCTAAATGTTTAACAAGTAATGAATGCTACATTCGCATATGCCGCATCTTTAATAACCTCCACCACAAATAGGTTTGAAGTAAATACGTTATACATGGTATATTTACATTCACACATACACTTACAAACGTTAAGTTTTCTTAAATATAACTCGGGAACATTTAACGAGTCATAAAATTAGTTATATTTTTCCATAGAACCGATTTTTGGAAGTTTAATGCAGTACATGCAACTTATTGTATTGCAAAATTCATTCGAATTTGTAGTTTTATAATGGACAATCTTCAGAAAGATCTTCGCTTGAATTAAAAAAAGGTTGCCTCCGATATCGGTCTATATTTTTTATTGTACTAAATCGATTTTTTACTGGTTTTTTAATAGGAAACTTCTCAGGACTATAAAAAATACTCAGACGGAATTAAGGGTGCAAATAACAGACTGACGGACATAATTAGATCAACTCAGATTTTTTTGGATCCAAGTATATATACATTATGGGGTCTGAGTTGATTCCTTCTTAGTGCTACAGATGGAGTGACTAATTTAATACACCATCTTAACCACTTGTGGTTGTGGAGGGTATAAAAAAGCTTTTGTTCTTCTGGTTGTTGTTGTTGCTTTATGACTTATAATTGAATAAATTTAAAGTATGTTAATATATTTCTTGTTGTAGTTGTTGTTGTTGCTACTGCTGCTGTTATGAATTCCAAATGAGTAAAGAAAAATCGCTTCTTCTTTTTGTAGTTTTTGCTTTTTCATTTAATATGAAAAATTTTTGTTGTTGTAATAAGTTACGAATATTTTTTGCATTTTCATTTGAATATTTTTTGTTGTACCCAACAAATTCAAAATTTTTATTCAGTTTTTCCCCAAAATGAAGACAAACCTTCTTCGCTTAACTCTTAGTTTTTAACATTTCTGTTGTTGTTAAGTGTGACGTTATGTTAAGTTACATTACTTTTTTATGTATGAATAATTGTGTGTGCGAGAGTATGTGTGTGTGTTGTGTTTGTGTTTGTGCAAATGAGTAACTATTATTATTCAAATTGTTGCATATTTATTAACAGCTCTCTATGGTGGCAACTAAATTAATTATTATTCAAAAATATGTACATACATTCACACATTCACACACTCATATTCATTCTTTGCATACTCGTAGTCGACGTATTCAAAAAAAGCGTTGACCCAGACATTCGCCAGACAAAACAAGTTGAGCTATAGTAACTTTAAATGTGTGAGTATCTATGTGTATATATGTTATTTAGTTAGTAAACGTTATAGTTTTAAATTTGCTAGTATTTATATATGTATGTGTGTCTGTGTGTGTGTTTGTGTAAATATGTATATTTTCCCCAATGCCTTTAACTTATGGAGAAACCATTAATTGTGCATATATTTTGGCTGGAATTTAATTGAAATCATTAACGTTTAAATTACGAAAGCAAATGTTTAAAAAGTTTGTTGATTTTCCAGTTGGCTTTTACATACGTTTAACCCAGTGACATACAGTTGATACTTACATTACATATGCAAACATACATACGTTCTGTAGATAAATTAGCAAAAATTATACGTGAATTTTTGTATTAAATTTAAATATTTTAAATAGTCAACAATTAAGAAAGCAAAAGTCAAACTTTATAATACCCTACACCAAATTGCGAGCAATTCTAGAACTGAACTAGAACGGAACTAAAACTGAACTGGAACTGAACAAAAAGTAAACTAGAACTGAACTAGAACTAGTATTGAATTAGGACTGAACTAGAACTGAATTAGAACTAAATTAGAACTAAATTAGAACTGAACTAGAACTGAATTGGAACTAAATTAGAACTGAACTAGAACTGAACTAGAACGGAACTAAAACTGAACTGGAACTGAACAAAAAGTAAACAAGAATTGAACTAGAACTGAACTAAAACTGAACTAGAACTGAACGAGAACTGAACCGGAAGTAAACTAGAACTGTTAACTGCAACTAAAACTGAAACATAAAATTAATACAATCCATTCCTACAATTGTTTTTAAATGTTTTTAGGTTATAGTAGTTCCAATTTCTCACTATTGGAATTAGTTCATATAATATAAACAAACGTGAAGACCTAAATCGAGTCAGATTCTTACATCACATACGGAATAAGAAAGTTAATGTGCCTTCTCATTAACCACTTTTGGTGGCAAACCTTTCAAAGTCATGATACTTAAAACTCCTACCAAAAAATTTATAATTTAAAATTCAAAAAATAAAAATGCAAAATCAAATTAAATAAATATTTAAATAAAACTCTAATTTCCATCAACATTATCATCATCATTAGTCAAATCGTCTCGTTTGTCTTGTCTCCTCAGATTCATTATTCATAAACCCGGGTTCTGTAGAGTAATTGTGGAGGCGCCAAGCTAACTCGATGTTTTAGTTTAATTTAAATAATTTTTTCATCAAACAAGATGAGCTATTTGTTGTTGTAGTTGTTGTATTTCTTTAGGTTTCATTTAATAATTAATTATTAATTTATTTTCTTTCTTAACTAATGACTCATAAAATATTTATTTATTTATTTATTTATTTATTTATTTATTTAAAACGAAAGTTATCTGAATACTAAAGTCTAATTAGCAGCATCATTAACATTTTTATTGTTTGTAGGTTTTTACTAAAATCAATGATTGATGTATGTCCAACATTTAATGATCATTTAAATGATCTTTGATTTTTAGCCAATTTATTCATAGTTCCGATTTTAATTTTTTTTACTCGTTTACACGGTTTATTATGTCATTAAAGCAGAAATAATGAATATTCATACAATTTGTTCTCAACAATTTATAGAAATTTTATAATTTGAAGTGTTAAATTAATTTAAATTTATTTTTCAAATTTACATATTTTGCTATAAATACATTTTTTTAACATTTCTCAGCGACTGAATAATGTTTTAGCACATAAATGTTTTTTCAACATACTTAGGTGATCCTCAATTAATGATTAAATGATTTTTCAGCAAAAGAGTTCTTAAACTTAAATTTGATTTAATTTTGTGATTCGTGCATAATTGTTATATTCGCTGTAATATTTTTTAGAATTTGTAGGACCGATCTTTATTATATTAGGATTAATGACATACGAAATATAATTTATATTAAAAACTTTAGAGTTATTTTTTTGAAAGTGGAAAAGACTGACTTTTTCCATATCTTTAGGCATTAGAAATGCCCTCATTGTCAAAGTAAAAATATTTTCGAAAAATTTGCAAACAAAATGTTAAAATTCCAAAGAAAAACATAAAATTTTGTATTATATGAATTGGAACTGAACTGGAACAAGCTAACGTCCTGTTTTAGTTCAGTTCCAGTTCAATTTAAGTTCATTTCTAATTTAACTCTAATTGAGTTCTACTTCAGTCCCAGTTTAGTTTAGTTCAGTTAAAGTTCAGTTCTAGTTCGCTTCTATTTCAGTTCCAGTTCTAGTTCTTGATTGAATGAGTAAACATTCAACTGAACAATGAAATCTTAAGTGAAAAATAACATTTTTAGGAAAAATACATTTTTGGTGAAAAATAATATTTCTAGTGAAAATTAAATTTTTTCTTGAAAATTGAAATTTTTAGTTAAAATTGAAATTTTTGGTAAAATTTTTAATTTTTAATGAAAATAAATTTTTATGAATGTGAATGATTTGAAATTTAAAATGTATCTAAGTATTTGTGAAATTTTTTTTTTAATGTGAAGAAACAACTTTTCTTAAAATTAATATTAACAAATGTACAGTTGCATTATTTTGAAAACTCTTTGTATTAAATAAAATAAAATTATGTGTTATAAACGGCCCTAAACTAAAGGACTATTTTTAAAATTATGGTTTTAAAGTTATTAACATTAAATCGTATAATAAATTTTCTTTGTATTATTAAACATTAATGTATCTGTGACAAACAAATCTTCTTTTAATAGTTGGTCATTACAATAATAAAACAATTAAAGGAATTATATAACAATAAAAAGAAAAGATTTTAAAAATTTTTGAGGGTAAAAATTGATCATAAGAAGATTTGTAACAATTTCAACTTGTCTACATTGAACATTAAACATGAGAATTAAATAAAAAATAAGGACAATAAAAAAAGGACTAAAATAAGGAAAAAGTACTTGAACTGTTAATAATCCATAAAACGCGAATGAAATGGAATACAAAAAGCAAAATCAGCGACCATCGATGAAAATAAGCGCAGGATACGGTCCAGCAACAGCAGCAGCTCGTTAAAAAACACGAGAGAAGAAAAACTGGGAAAATATAATTGTTTTTGATTTTCTTTTCATTTTTGTATTTTTTATTTTCCAAAGGACAACAAACACCGTCATTGTTGAAAACGACAATTTAAAAGTTAAATGGTGCGATTTCATATATCCAACTACTTTATGCCACCATAAAAATTATGTCCACGACAAAAAGGGGGATGGAAAAGAAATCATACTTTATTTTCTCCAATAATAAAAAAATATAAAAATAAAACGCAGGACTAAATAAAAAAGCAATTATACTTTAAATAAAAAGTGGAATAAATAAAAATAAGAGAAAAAAAGAAAACAATAATACAAAAAAAAAATAATAATAATAAAATATATGAAGAACAAATGTTGCCAACCATATGTTTTGATGGTCTTAAAAATTGTTTTAAATGGTTTTTATTATTGCAAACGGCTTTCGGGTAAAAGGAAACAAAAGGAAACGAAATATTTTAAAATGGCAGACCGAATGCAAGTATTTTCCACATTGAGAGAGAGAGAGAGAAAAATTCATAGGGATATTCGTATTTGAGGAAATCAAAAGTTACTCCCTAATAAGACAATGCTAGAGTCCTTCTATCGAATTGCTGCCAAGCCTTATTTAAGGGACGAATGGAATAAAAATATGGTTGTAGAAATTATAATCGAGAGGCAAAATGTTATGATTAACTATTATGGTTGTCACTTCATCATATTATTTTCATATATACTATCAATAACAATATGGTTGCACCACCACAAAATAATGTTGTCCGACAAAATATGGTTGTTATTATTACGCCCATAATAATTATATGGAACAACACTCACGTTGTTGACCGTAACATGGTTGTGATATAACGAAATATGGTTGTGGCATATTTTGTAAGATAATCATATTATGGTTGCAAATGCTGAAACAACAGAGTTGTTTACCATAATATGGTTTTGAGATAAGTAAATATGGTTGTGGTACAACAAAATGGTTATGCATATTAAATTTTTATATATATTAACGATTTTTCTATGCATGCACCTGGAAGAAAGGTAATCCTCTTTAAAATACCAATAACTGACGAAGAATTACTCTGCTTTATACCATATAGAAAATTCTGGCAATCATCGAACAGGAAAGAATTAGAGGAAAATCTAGAATAGAATACTCTATTGTACTTATTCTATGTAAATTTCAGAAAGCTTATGACTAAAGGCTGATAACACGAAGAGTTATATACGAAGATGATGAACTCTAAGTTTTTTACAACAAGAACGTCAGCCAACTATTTTATACATCTTCCGTTAGATCATCACAGTTAGATACCATTGTGCTGGATGAACAATTTTGTTGTTTATTCTTTTCAAACAATAAAAGAACAATACAGGTCTTCTTACACCTTCAGCATTTCGGTCATTTGGGTAATATCTATCTAAAACAAGATATCAAACATGCATTCTCCTATTGAATTATACAAAACTGTGCAGTCTACTGAGTAGATGGAGAATTCATTGAAATATTCAAATATTTCAATCTCAAATATCTGATTTTACCTTAGTTCCTATGTCTTAGAACCACTAAATAACAGACAAGCTTCAGAGATTGTAGAACATATAACGTAAAGTTAGTTGCAATTCTGCTTGGATATTACGACCAATAAATGTGATCATTTGTTTTAAGATGCCCGAAAATTGGTGGTCAACATGAGAGATATTCAGAGCCACTAAGGAGATATGATCTGTTTTCAACTTTAAGCGACAAAAGTAACTCTCGAATCATAGCAGTAAAAACAAGAAAACTCACAGTAATTAACGTGATCTGCTGTCATAGAGCACACTTACGAAGTAAGTCTATTAAGAATGAAGCACCATTTTACCTTGATACTTAAAAGTTAGATATTTCTGCTGAGATTTTTCACAGCAATATGATGAATACAGCAGTAAGGAGCAGTGATGAGAAACACTAATACGTTAATATCTACGGCCATGTCAAAAGCGAAGTCATTTTGATCTTTTGTTTAGGGAGGATTCAGAATCTGTTAGAAAATCATGCAAGTAGACTCAGATAAACCATTAACGATCATTGTCGCAGTAAATTGGGTAGAATGATATTGTTTTTCATCTCCTCTACATGAAATTCTTGAAAATCGTTATGTCCTGCCGATATATGTCATAATGACTTGGTGTTTAGTTATGAGAAAACATTGCACTATTTGCTTGTGGGTTGAAGGATCAAGACAAAACGTGGTCATATGAAGCTGTATTTGAATTTATTTTTCGAAGAACTGATCTTTTTTTTATCTTCTTAGTGACATTTTATGTTTATGTTCCTGAGAGAAAGAAATCGAAAGGAGAGTAAAATAAAATCGGTTTTCATCTCGTTTACATCAACTTCCAGAAACTGAGACACTTTTTACCTCGAACTAAGATGCTGTCAGTAGATCGGATCGTCTGTTGACAATCATTACTGCAGTTGTATGGAATTTATTAAGAAAGAAACCGAAAGGATGGAATTAGTAGTTAGATTAATGACGGGGGAATACTAAAACTAAACGGAATATCCTTATTAAATTAATATTAATATTGATATTTGTTGTTGTTATTAAGTTTTCTGTTATTGTTAATTTCGCTTCCAACGTCAACATATTTTCCTTATGAAATATATGAAAATTCTATTCATTCATTTCCTTAACAATTCATTCATACCCAATCAAGCCTGAATCGTCTGGAATGGCTTTAAGTATGAAATGTTAATTTTGCTCCTGCAGTTGTTTGTCAATAATGATGTGTACAATAACAATAATAATGATGATGAGAGAATATTATTACATACATATAAGTAAGTGTATATATATATATATGTATCTATATATATTGAGTCAGTATAAGAATCATATATTGTGGTTTTATGTCCAAATGAATGCATGTTGATTTTCTCGATGGCTTGAGGTTGTATGTTTCTACTTCTGACAATGATGACGATGTTGATGATGACGACGGTATGGATGTGAATATGGATGCTGATGTGGTCATTGCTATTACTATTGTTGTTGTTGCTTTTGTTGAGTTTCTTGCAGCAGTAATGAATTACAATTCGATCGGGTGGACGCCCAAATACAATTCGTTTTATTATTTATGGCTGACAAGTCAACATTGTAAAACCTTATGAGGAGGTGGCTGGACTGGCTGACTACTTGACTGTCGATTGTAAGTAGAACTTGTAGATACTGGCAACAGAAAAACAAAATAATCAGAAAATGATGAAGCAAATGAAAATCTTCATATAGAATTTGGGATTCTGTTAGGAAGTTGAAGGTGGAGGTTGCATTTGTAAGCAAGTGTGTGTGTATCAATGCAAGTGCCAACGTAACCAATGCTTTAACATGAGTCTTCAACCAACCTTAAGCAAATAATATTTCATGAACATCACATCAACAACGTCATAAGCAACACACTTACCACTTGAACAATATAAAAATTATAAAAACAAAATCGAACGCAACAACCAAAAACACAATTCAATGATGCACTTCATTCAAATATTGCCAGCGGCATTATTGCAACAATGCACATCCATACATACTAACTTAACATATAAATATGTATATATATGTGTGTAGATGCAACATCTCCATAAGTTTAAACTCTCCTAACTTCCCTTTCCTATTCATCTTCTTCTTCTGTTTCTGCTCAAGACCTTTAATGTTGGTATTGGAAAACATTTAAATGATCTTGTCTTGGGCACTTGTGTTGTTGTGTTCATGCAACCGACGATTGCCTACCGTTTTATTGCAAACATATTAGCCATGCTGCAACCTTAAATTCTTATTTTTGTGCAAAAAAAGTGAAAATAATAAAATAAGTAAAATTGTATCTACAGTGTCTTTGTCATGATTTTTTTTTCTATATATTTTATTTATTATTGTTGTTGTTGTTGCTGTTGTTTTTTTGTAACAAAAGACTTATTTTTCGTTTCAGAAAAAAAGGAGCTTTTTTGTTAAAATAATAACAATATTTGTTGTGTTGCCTTTAACCGCCGTTCTGTACTCAACTATAACGTATCGATCCCTAAGGATGGCAATGGCGTTGCTTAGTCTGTTGTTGGCCAACGGCAGTGGCTGTCTACACACAGATAAGAATTTTCACATTGACCGTCTTTGTTTTTTTTTTGTAATTGTGGCCAAAAATTAAAAAAAAACGTAAAACTCCACTCGTTCATATGGTCTCGATGTCTAGAAGAGTTTAAGTTTTAGTATCAGCCTCCAGTAGGCTTCAGTAGTTTTGATTTGTTTCAGTGGCACTCTCAATGTAATCGCAACATGGTTACCTGGTTGGCTCACTTTGGAGGGCTTGGCTTTTGGTTTACTTTGTTTTCTTTTGTTGCCTTAATGCTGTTGTTTCTTTAAACTTTTGTGATATGATAAAGAGGAAAAAAATAAGTAACTAAACGATATGATATCAAAAGGGCTACCAACTTTGATTTTTGTTTACTGCTCGAATACACTGGAAACAATTTAGGAAATGTTATGAAATGAATTATATTGGGATGGTAGTTCCCTTTAGAGGTAAACTTAAGATAACCACTTTGAGTAGTTATCTTACATATTCTGATATATATAAAGGATAATTTAAAGACGATTTCAGATTTTCAATTTAAGAAATTAACACAAAAATTTTCGAATTTTTGTTAAAATTAACCAATTTGGATAGCATTGTGTGTGACCTTTATCCAAGTTCGTTTACACACATTTCCGTTAAGATTTCTTTCAAAACCATACAGAAATTATAATATTGAGATAAAAAAGTGGTATTCTCAATGAATAGATATTGCCACCTTTTCAGAAAAAATCCCTAAAAAATCGATTTTGCCTATTTTCAGTTTCAGATTAATATAAAATTTTGAAGGATTCATATATTTAAATGATCATTGCAATATTTTTCAAAATTTAATGGGAAATCTGATTTACATTATAAAAAAGTTTAGTGACTTCTTTTAAGCTCTCTAACCTCAAAATACTAAAAATTGGCTAAAAAAATATTTCGGCATGAATATCTCTGAAACTATAAGAGATAACGTATGATAGTGTAGTATACGTAAACATATTTTATAGAAACTTCATACAATTATGTCAATTTATAAAAAACAATTGGTGAATTTAAAAAAGAATCAACATATCCGACCCAGGGATACCAACTTCGTTCCTTACCATATAGGTACTTTAATTCCTCCAAATCAATTCCTATATACCTCAACTCTTACTATATGAAACTTCATTAAAATAACTCTAAAGATTCATAAATTTTAAAATTATTAAAAGAAATCGACTTTTTTTGCAGTTAGAACAACTTTAGTGTCTTACAGTGGGAACCATTATGAATCGATCATAACATAATTTCACTTCAAACAAGGTCGGAAAAAGTTGAAAACTTTAAAGGTCTCATCAAGAACAATTAGATAATATAAAACAAGGCTGCCAGAGTTATAATACCACACTCCTCTGCTATAATTTTATAATTTTATGCAAATCCAAAAAGCGGATCAACAATTACAGATTTATTAAAAACATCGTTCCGCCCAACTATAGAATTGGTCAAACCTTGACAACTCCTACTTGTTCATTCAAAAAACTGATCTGTAATAACCTCAAAATTCAAACCAAAATTTTCAGTAATTTTTTTAATAAAATAAGATTTTCTTAAAATTCCCTTCTCATATTTTAATTGATCAGAGTATGAAATACCCAACACTGTTTTATATGCCCCCATAAAACATTTCTTCAGTGTATTTCATCATTCCTTAACTTTCTGTTCATACGAACGGAAGTAGAAAACTTTTTTTGCTAAAACAAAAAACTGAAATTATACTTCAATCCTAAGATGATATTGTTGTTATTTTTCAAGACAAAAATTAAAAAAAAAAAAAAACTTTCGCAATGACCAACTACCAACTGATAAGGATAAAGAAGAAGAAACTGATCAAGCCCAATAAAGCAGACACAATAACAAAATAAAATTTTATGTACATGAAATGCGTATGCGAACAGAAAACCAAAGACCTAAAAATACATTGAGTATTAACAGGAAGGTGATTTACTTTTTACTATAGTGAAGCTGATCGTAAGGAAAATGGGATTTTGTGTTTTTTATGAACATGTCCAAAATTTATGGTTGATCTGAACAGATATCGACAATGCAACTGCTACCGGGCATTATCACAATATAAAACTAAAAGCGAAATGTATGAATGAATTTTTTCTTAACTTTGCTGATGCACGAGCTGAGGATGAAACTAATGATATTGCTGCTGATGATCATGATCATGTGAATTAGTTTTTATAGAAAGAAAAAATATTGTGTAAGCAAAAGTCTTTTGGGGAATATTTGCTGAATAGTAAGAAAAAATTTATATCATTAAATAAAATCTCTAAAGAAAAATTTTCAAATAAAACAAGTAAGAATGATATATTGGGCTAAGCCGAATCTTCAATACCCTCTACCACAAATGCGTGTTATGTAAATTCATTCATACACACTCACACATTATTTCTCTAAATATAACACATTTAATGAATCACAAATTTAGTTATGTTTTTGGCTATAACTTTATTTCCACTTAACCGATTTTGAGAAATTTTGGAATGGTAATGAAGTACATATTGCTTAATGTTATGGCAAGATTTTATTCAAATTTATCGATTTGTAGTTGACAATTTTCTAAAAATTCTTTGCTTGAATTTAGATAATGCTTCAGATATCGGTCTTTGACTTTTAATATATTGAACAGATTGCTGGTTTTAAATAGGAAAATTCTCAGTATTATAGCAAATACTAAGGCCAAATTTAATTGAGCTCTATCAATAACTGTGGATGTGAACCCAGATTTTAATCGGGTGCAAGAACATATACATTATGGGGTCTGAGAAGATTCCTTCTTATCGTTGCACACAGAATGAGAAAGTTAATATACCCTCTTCACCACTTGTGGTGGTGGAGGGTATAAAAATATTTGTGTTTAATATCTTTTATAGGTGTTGTGGTCGAGGCGTATATATATGTGTGTGTGTGTATGTATGTGTTAAGACGGCTTAATATTATTATTTATTATGTAAGAAAATTTGTACACAATTTGTTGTCAATTTGTTTATTAGATCTATTTGTTAATATAGTCATTGTTGTTGTTTTAATAATATGAATATTTCATATAAAAGAAATGAAAAAAAAAACTACTGAAAATGAAAATAAAAATCCAGGTCATTGAACGCTTTAGATTTTGTATAAAAACTAGTGCACCAGACACTTTACAATTTGCATAATGTGAACAAATTTTATTCAGACACACATACATATACATATGCAGTTACTATATAATATATGTATATATGTATAAAGATATATATGTATGTGTTTATACATAAAAAAATGTAAGTGTATGAGAAAATATATGCAAAGCACATCACATGTTGAATTGAAAACAAATACAAAAACACTAAAAAAATATATAATAAAAAAAAAACTTTGAAAGAATATCAAATATATATTTTTTATATATGTAGTTATATACATACATATATGTGTATATGTATGCAATTTGTTGAAATTCAAGAAACTTTTTATTTCCAAACAGACAGTCATTCAAGGTCATCACTTGTTGGGGCCAAATATTAGAAGTTTACAAAAAAACAAAAAAACGAATCGAATAAAAATAAGAAGCATAATAAACTTGATAATAATGTATTAATGTATGCACATAGTTGTATACGAGGGTTGGTATTTATAATAAAGTTTTTGCTATGGATGTGCTTCAATTATAAAATAAATAATAAAAGTGAAACAATTGAGAACGTAAATTTCAATCAAAATTATTTTCACCCGACCCTCGTAAAAATTTAAATTGTGATTTATTACATACAAATAGGAAATAACCTATGCTCTTAACTGCATTATCCAAGCCTTAATATCCGAAGGATTTCTTAAAAGAAATCTTTAAATTTTTTTTTAAATATTTTTATGTGTCCACCTTTGGGATCTTTTGGACCGACCCCCATAAAATTACAAGATCAAAACGTAAACTCACTACAACTGTGTGAAAATGTTATCGGGCTACCCGTTCGGAAGTTACGAATCTGTTTCCATTTAAAGAATAAGGTGAGATGTTGCCGGCAAGTGGTGAAGATTTTTATTATTTATATTAACTTCAATTGTGTGGAATATTTGTACCCGACACCATCATACAGTAGATGGGGATATCTAGAAGGTAATTCCTAGTCGAACATCAGAAAATAATATTGACAATATTGGCGGAAAGATATAGTGCTACACCACCTTTAAACATGGTAAATTAATTAGAATCACTTCTCTTAAATTATCTATAAATCAAACATTTAGTAATAAATTGTTGAACAGATAATTCAGTTGAATCAGTCCAATATTTAAGCAGCCTTACAAATTTCCTCCTCCTTACTTTTTTTGTCATTAACATCTTTTTCTGGCGATTCTAATCGCTCCGACAAGTTTTATTATAATTAGTCAATAATGTCACTTAAGAAAATCAATTTAACATCCAGAATTTTCACGAAGGTATTTTTGACATGGATTTTTCCACAACTCTCTACCCCGATAAGATCCTTAAAGTACCACATAATATCCGTAAACCAAAAAAACCAAAAGGACCTTCAAAAGACCTCAAAATATTGAGTCTTAATTACTTCGATTTAAAGTTTTTAGCTTTAAAAGCTTAAAAAGTGATTCTGAATTATGTTGTCATATATAGAAAATTTACGTAATTCCTTATCCACCCTCTTTACATTCAGTTTACCTAAAAGTAAACAACTTAACAGGTATTTTTGTATCCAGTTAAAATATTTAAAATACAAATCTAAATTGCATTTTTAGTAAATTTTTATATTTTATAAATATACGTGTATACATACAACTTCTTTCACTGTCACTGCCACCATTTAATGCAACAATTTCCAAATAATATATCTACACACATATACATATATACAATCATATATGTAACAGTCAAATGAAATAAAAGTTGAAAAATAAAACGCTTAAAATGAGACCACACGCATGCTGAATATTAAAATTCATCTTTAAATACAAAAAAGTTGGTATAAATGAAAATACCAACAACTGGTGCACAGTGGGGCGAAAAGATACATCACTGCAAATATTAAAATAGATTCCCTTAAACAAGTCCTAACAGAACCCTTCGGAAATGTGCAATAAGAAAATATACGAGAGTCAATTTAAGTGATAAGTCGAGGTTAAGAGCTCTCGTGTTACACTGCCCGGGTTAAATGGAATTTAAAAATATTATGGAACGACCCTCGTATAATTTGGTACATAATTTTTTTATTTTTAATTTTTAATTTTATTTTAATGTTTTTCGAAAAAACAAAAGGGACAAATGGGCTTAAGTGTTTTGAGATTACTTTAGGCCCGATCTGCTGAATCTTGCCCACAATTCACCTAATTTAAGGATTAATATTTTTATTACACTAAAAACTTATGTTTTTGTCCCACTGTATGACGTTTAGATTATTTTTAGTTATTTTAACATACGACTTTAATGTTATGTTTATATTTCACACATTTACAGATACAACAACTCACATACATATATATGCACTTTCACATGTATACTTTTTTTGCGGAAAATTATATGAATAAAAAGTAAAGCGAAGTTTTCTTTTTTGGAAATTCGGTCAGGTTGTCTGTGAAAATGTCTGTTGTGATTCGTTTTGAAAAAAAAACTAATTTGAATACAAAAGTAAAAATTAAATTTTTATTTGAGAAATGAAAGTGAATGCAATAAGGCCAGCGTTTTATATTTTCACGAAAGGTGACAAAAATGGAAGCAAAAGTTTCGACAGTTTTTAAATTTTTATTCTAAAAATTTTCATTAAAAATTATTTTCGCTATTTCATTTTCACATAATCAAAAATATATTTTTCACTAAAAATTGGAATTTTCATCAAAAATTTAATCAAAAGAGATTAAAAATTTTGAACCTTTTTGCGGAAACTCCTTCCATTAAAATTTGTATAACGAGTTTTATAACTTTGCTCGAAGAGATGGTCCATCTCGTTTTAAAATTTACCGCGATTTAAACACCTTTTTGTGCTCTTCATTCTCTTTTAACTAGAGCCCAATATCTCTCCGCTGGCCTTAGCTCCGGACAAATATTATTGTTCTTGTAACGACCAAGGCCTGGTTTACCAATATGGCAGGATATCACTATATAAACAAAATCTGCCAGAACGTACGTTTTTTAATCTGCATTAGCTTTAACTTTAATCAAATTGTCCGAGTACTGAGCTAATCGAGATGCTTTCCTTATAGATGTATTGAAAGTTGTTTGAAAATGCTTTCTATTCTTTGGCTTTAGAAATATTATGTGGACCACTCCTTCCATCAACGAACAAGTTTTCCGGTACTATTAAATAACACTTAAACAGTTTGACAGCAGACGTTGCGACGATTGGTCCATTTTTTAGGGTGGGTTTTGGTGAAACTATTTAATAAATTTAGTACGCACCTTTTTCTGGTCCCTCATTTCAGTCAGATTAACAAAATTTAATATTTGTTTGACATTAATAACATTTGGGTTAAAAATTTTAGTGAAAAACGTGTGTTCGGAATTTTTCGATTTCACTATATAATTCTTCTGGAATAGGGTTCTGAATTTAAAATGTTCTTAAGCATGAACCAATTTCATTGAACGCATGGGCCAATACCGTATTTCACTTTAGTTTTTATATATTTTAATTTTTTAAAAATTGCTCAATGTACAATTGTATCAATGTACAGCTATAATGGCAGCTGTACATTGATAAATTGCATATTTTTATTATTATTATTATTATTATTATTATTATTATTATTATTTATTTTTTTTGAAATAACATTTTGTAACTGTTGACCTAATAAACATTATAATGTTTATTCAATGTGATTTTATATTGATTCTATATGGTAAAATGTTAATTTTCTTTAAATGTAAAACTTATTTTATCTGTGCGACAAGATAGTTTTCGATATGTACATTTCTCCACAAACTTGGTGGCTATTTCACGTAACGATGTAATTACGAATTTCCTTTAAATAAGAAAGCAATTTATTGATAATGTTGTTGTTGTTGCACCGATTTAAAGATATAAATATCACAACTAGTCAACCAAAATGACCACCAAACGTGAGACATTTACGCAAAGTTGCAGCAGAAAACAAGAAGCCAAGAAATATATTTATTACGATGAATACACCAGATATGTGGCAAGTATAGCAACTAAGTATTTAAGTAGTACGATGTCATCATTTGATTAACAAATCGTTTACATATCTACTCGTACTTGAAACTAAGAAAAAAGAAATAGAAAAACTAATTCTGTACACAGAATTAAAGCAAGTTGGTGAAGAAACACCTTATGGACCAGTAGCCACAATGTAATGTAACAGTTACCAAGGATTACAAGTTTAAAAAACATGCAACATATACTCATACTCTCATAAGTTGTTATGTATTTATATAAAGCTGCTTAGAAATATATACATATGTATGTCTCTCTCTATATGTCTGATCATGTATCAAAGTAGTTGGCAGTGAATTATTGCAAACAAGTTTAAAGCCGCCAGGCAAACTGCGAGATATCATGGTGTGCAGATACTTAAGGAGACACTACTTTAGGTGGAGGCCTTCACCGCAACTCCATCTACATTTACCACTGACAACTAACGTCTTGAAATTTATAAATTTATCTATAAGTATT
>PYHX02000413.1:7071727-7082178 GCA_004302925.2 Cochliomyia hominivorax
TACATCCATACGTATATACATACATACATACATACATACATACATACATACATATGTATATAAAGTAATGTTTATAAACATATTAATTTTATTCTCTCAGGTGGCGTTTAAAATATTTCCACAAAAAAATGTGTATTTAAATGTCTGACCAACTAAATTTAGTTATATTCGAGTATTTATTTATCATTCGAAACCAATTAACAGTAATTAAATTGAATCGATTGTGGTTTGTGTTAAAACATAAATAAATATTGGTAAATAAAGTAAAATTAATTCTATTGATTAATTTTTTGATTAACAATAAAAAACATACTAATTAAAATTAAAATACGAACTAGCTCCTTTCGGGAATTAGATGAGTAAGTCTACTAAGGATTCTAGCAGTTGCTCAAAGTTAATAACACTGTGCTTGTGAATCTTATAAATATATATCATATGATCTTATGAAATGTCAATGCTTCAAGATAGGTAACGGAAGATTGATATATTTATTGACGATCTGACGTAATGTTGGTTTATGAAAGCTTTAAAGATGACACAAGACTCAATGCTATGGGAACTGACAATTTTTGCCAAATTTATAATATTATATCAGTACTAGTCCCAGTTCAAATATCTAGAGTTGCCAAGGCTTTTTTAACAGTTTTTAACATGAATAGAAATGTCTATAATAACAGGAGTTAGATTTTAAGCAAACACACTGTTGGACTCTCATTAATATGATGTGTAAATGGAACAGACGTTCTTTAATCTACTCTGCGCTCATTATTGAATCATAGTAAAACATGGAGGAGCAAGAAGCCTAACTACGGAAACTCTTGATCTCTATATAAACCTGTTAAACATGAAAGAAAGGTAAGAGTTACAGATAAGCTATAATCGGTAGGAGAAGACTTCATTTCCAATGTGTTATTGCATTGTCACCAAACGATGACAGAAGATTGTGTAGTTCCAACCCCAAAACGAGAGTGGCTTTTAAATCCGGATAATATACATTCAAATGTCTGCCTGTATACATTATACTCACCCAGCGCTTAGACAAGCTTGAAGTTAGGCCGAAATGTAGGCATTACTTAAAACTTGAACATATCTAATTTCAAATAAATATCGCATATCTAATGGCCATTAATGATACTTTCTAAAATCCTGCTACAAATCTAAAAATTAGTTTGTGAGAATGATAACAAATTAGGAAATTTGGAGGGTAAAAATTTGACATTATAATTCGGTATTTGATAGATGTCACAGTACCCAAAACAAATTCATTCACTTAGAGAAAAATGTTGCCGAAAATTATAGATTGGACACATTTTTTTTTACATTTTCCAAGGATCCGAATTTGGAACTTTTTATATACGCATATTTGGACGGTTATACCGACAAAAACTAACCCATGTTATAGGCTGCAACAGTTCTAGCAGATTGCATGATTTTATATTCTGTAGGAAAGAAACATTTTAACAATTAATGGTCTATGGATTGTAAATCTATGATATTTGAATTTTAATTTAACACTGTAGTCATTTGTGTAGATACATTTTCAAATGTTTATAAACATTTCGAAGAACATTGTTTCTGGGTACTTAATATATTACTTTATAAGGGATTAAGATTTATAGCAAATTAATTCTAATGTAAAAGATTAAATTTTCTTTTGAAATTCCCACATTTAACATGTGTCACATCCTTTTATAGCCCATATTATTAAATTTTAATAATTTTCTTATAAATCGGACATTTTTCTACGTTATTTCGGGAAAAAACTAATTTCTAACTTGAATTGGCAAATATATTCATGGAATATTTTTTATCAATTTATTTTAGAATTCAAGTTTTTTTAATTTTACCTTACAATTTTCAGCATTTTGCTGCCATTTCAAATTATCCTTCTTGATACTAAAGCCTATTTAGCGAGTGCGTGTGTGTGTGAGTGATATTGTATTGTATTTGAACAGCCAGGCGCCCCCTGGCACATGTCATTTTAATCCGAAATGACAATATTGAACTATAATGACACAAAATAACAAAACTCACACGCGGTGGCGACCACAAATGAAATTTAAAAATAAAAATAAAAAAACGAAAATGGCAACAAGAGCTGATGAAGAAGCTCATAAAAGGAAGACGAAAAAAAGAGAACCCCTAAAAATGAGCAAAACCAGAAATAACAAAAACTGTTGAACACATTTGAAAAAATATTATTTTTTTTCGATTTGTGAGTATTTTTTTTCAGTAATTCCCAAACATTGTTGTTTTTAGGAAGAGTTTAAAATCCTTTTTTTAAGTTTTTTCCAATCTTATATTTTTTTTACCCTTTAGATGTATGTTTGCCAAAGGGGAAGTTTTAAGGTTGATAAAATGGCAAAAAAGAAAAAAATCATCGAGTTAAAAAATCTATAACGTAAAGTAAATTGTAAAACACATACATAAGAACACAAATAAGGTCACGTATTTGGTTTAGAAGAAGAATAAGAAGAAGAACAAGATGAACTCACAAAAAAGTATACAAACACACAAAATTGGTTAAAATTGTTAAAGTTCGTCCTGACAGCAAAAAAAAAAAAACTGAAGAAGAGTGAAAAAAACACAAGAATTTGCCAGGAGTTTGTTAACTGAGAATTTTTGTTTTGGGGTTATAATGGGCCTTTAGGCAGTATTTAGTAGAAAAAGAGGATAATAAAGAAAACGAAAAATCAACTGCAACATGCCACTGACAATTTGCCAAATAAAAAGTTTAAAGTGAAAAAAATTGCAAACAAGAAAATGCAAAAAATGAACCTTAAAAAAGGAAAATGGACTTAGTGAAAATGAATTTGTAGGGAAACGACGAAATCTACGAAAAGATTTGATTAAGTGAAATTGTTCAAAAATTTTATTGAATTCTGAATTATATGAAAACTACTTTTTTATAAATTCCACTTAATCTTTTTGTAAATCTGAGTTATATATTCAAAACATGACAAAAGTTCTTATTTACAACTATAACTTTGGCAGATTGGATCTAATGGAAGTTTTACTTGGTTTTTCAATCATCTAGATTAACTGTACTTTTTTGGAGTTGCTGAACTTGGAAGACAAAGAACTCTGACTCCGAGTCTGTTATACCTCTATTGGAATCAAGCTGTTGAAACTAAGAGAACAGAAATAGTAAATCAATGCATATACTTTCTAGTTTCAAAATTGACAGGTAAGAGCCTCCGTGATTTAAACAGAGACTTGTGTCTGGTGGCACTAGAACCTCTGATTTGTTAACGTCTATTTGGCTTTTTTATATTGGATTGGATTTTGCTGATACTCTACGTAGAACTATGTGCTGGCTGCGGTTTAAATCAAAATCTGTGGGAGAGAAATGGAAATTTTACTTGATGGTTTCAGAAGATTTTGACTTTTTTATAATGGATTGGTTTTTGATGATACCTTTCGTAGAGCCATGTGTTTTAAACGAAACTTCACAAGAACTTCCTTGAGGTATTTTCCAAATGACCTGGAGAAGAATATGTTTTTGGTATGATTCTGCAGTGGAGAAGTGGATCTCCAAAGTTGGTATGAAAATTAATTTAAAGTTCTATAATTTATTTTAAATTTTGGACATGATTATTAAAGATTCTTATTTCCAATAACTCGGGTTTCTTATAAAAAATCGATTTCAATGCTCCTCAGACGAATACACACACACACACAAAATAAATTGATTGCAAAATACACAACTTTAATCCATTTTTATTGCATTTAACTTTAAAATGATAGAAAACTCAATTTTATTGCTTTAAAAGAGATCAGAAATATAAATCAAGTAAACGCCATACAATCTAGATTTTATTCCAATGAACCATGAATCAACTGTGTATTTCTCAGTGCCGCTCTTCTGATTGCTGTTGAGCTTTAAAGAAAGGACAACCTTTTATTTATCAAAAAAGAAAAAAAAAACTACAAAAAAATGAAAACATACTAAATACGTGAGTTAATTTCAAGCTCATTGTGGTAGCGTCTAAAGTAAAATACAACAACAACAGCACGAAAAAGGGAATTGAATATAAAGGACACCCTTGTTTTTTCTTGTTCCTTTATAAATACACAAGGACGTGTGTGTTTAGAAAATTTAGCATTAAAAACGAGAAATTATTTCATTTTTTAAGATTAGATGCTTAAGACCGCGTGCAAATATCTAAATATAAGACCATATAACCACATTAAAAACACAAACACATATACATACACACATATCTATTTAAATGTAAACATATACGTGCACACCTTTAACACCCACTGTTTGTTGGAAACTGAGAAATAAAATAAAACAAGTAATAATACTTGATTCGGCTATGCGGAATCTTCAATACCCTACGCAATAAAATCGCGTAAGTTAAATACATTATGTTTCGTACAAACACCCTCACAAACGTATATAGTTTCTTTGTATATCTTTTTTGGATTCACATAATATTATGTCAACATTTCATTTACATCTGTCGATTTATAATTGAAATTTTTACGAAAGTTTATTTGCTTGAACTTTGTGGTTGCCTCATCGAACTATATCGTACCGTATTAACGTACAGAAGCAATTTTACTGGTTCTAAGTAGGAAAGTTTTCAGCACCATAAAGAATATTCAGGCCAAATTTCATTGAACTCTGTGAATTATTGTGGATGTGAGCGTGCCAACAATTGACAGACAGACGGACATAGTTAAATCGACTCATATGCATGACAATATATACATTATAGGGTCTGAAATGATTCTTCCTTAGCGTTACTTACGGAATGACAAAGTAAATATACCCTCGTCATCACTCGTGGTGTGGAAGAGTATAAAAAACTCTTATATTGCCAATTCATTTAATTTCAATAAAACCATCTCTTCCACACTCACACATGCACACTTTCTTAAGCCCACTATTACTCTTGGTACTATTACTTTTTTTGCTGCTGGGATTTTTTCCGTTAGTCCTGAAAGTTGTTGTTGTTGCTGTGAGATTGTAAAATTTGAAATTATTTGAAAATTTTTAAATTTAACGACTCAACGTTTTTTAAAAAAAAGTCAATTTTGTTTTACTTAAAAGTCAGTTGTTTTTGTAAACATTTATAGCTGACGTGTTGTTGTTACTTTTGCTGCTGCCGCTGCTGTTTGTTGTTTGCATCAAACGCACGTGTCTCAATGGGAAACTTCAGTCACTCATCTCAAACACAAATAAGAAAGAAACCCCTCCATTATCCATTAGAATGTGTCACAATTGTTGTTGTTGTTTCTTTCGCCCCGTTTTTTTTTTGGATTCTTTTACTTTTTTATATATATTTTTTATTTAGCAACAGCACGTGTGTTTTGATTTGCAACAAACGTTTCCTTTTCGTTTTCTTTTTTTACAAGAAATTTATATAGATTTCCTCCTTTTTTCCAAAATGCCACTTGTTTGTTGTAGTGTGAATGCAAGCAAATATTAAGCTTTAGTGAATAAATGTTGTTGCCTTTATTGTTGTTGTTATTATTAAGCATTATTGCTGTTGATATTGTTATTGTTGTTATTGTTCTTTTTCTCTTCGAGGCTTTAGTAAATTAAGTCTATGCTGGCGGGCTCATGATGCAGCATTAAATTGCCGCATTGTTTTCTTATTAGGTTGTTTCAAACTACATTTAGTCAATAAGAGGAATGAGAAGAAATACGAAGGGTTCTCCACTAAAGTTGGCCACTTGTGAAATTTATTTCATTTTTCATATTATGACCCCCTTGCAATTTACTCAGTGGTTTTCTGTCTCTCTCTCTCCCTCTCTAACTGGCGCTACAGGATATTTTTATTTTAGATTTCATTATTTATTTTTTGTTTATATTATTTTTATTTAATGTTGTCTAAATATTTTTTCTCAATTTAAATTAAATGTGACTGACTGACTGACTGACTGGCTGATAGTCGTATCTTGTTGCTGCTTTAGTTGCATGTTGTTTTGGGTGGGTGTTGTCTTTTTCGAAATCAATTTAATTGTAAGAAAATAAATTGAATCAAATGAAATAACTTTTAATAATAATGATCACATTTAATTTTATGAAAGTGGTGTTTTACACTAATCATTCACAATGGATTTAGATCATTAATTAGTATGGAATATGGGTTAGGATTTAATGGTGACCCAGTTTTACAAACCGATTTCAAAGCAAGAAAAGAGTTAAGGTGTTTAACATTCACCAGTTTTCATGATTTAAATCCTGAAGATGTTAAAAATCTTAACCTTTTCCTGAAAAGCCAAATAAATTTTCTGGTATAGAGTGTTCCAATAACCGCTGCATTTTAAATGTTTGGAACAAATAATGTTAACCCACATTTAGGTATACTGTTCGAATTAGAATCACTATTTAAGTCGATTAAACGATGTCCGTCCGTCTGTTTGACCGGCTAATTCATAAAACTAACAGAAATGAAAATACTTTAATTAAAATTTGGTCCATAATATTTTCTCATTTTAAATCCACGTATCGGTTTATACGTTACCGTAGCTCACATACGTACCCACTTCCAATCATTACTTTAAAGTAGTTTCAATTTCTTCTGATTATGCAACTGTAAGTATTTGTCCATTTCTGTTTGGATTCCTCAGAATGTTCTTGAAATTATTGTTTCTGATATATCGATCTGAATCATTAAAAATCTTTCCATTATTAGAGAAGTAAGCGCGTCAACAATAGACGAAGGAATTTGATAAATCGAGTCTGAGTTTGATATGTGCAGTTTATGGAGTCTTAGATGATTTCTTCTTCTTCTCATTATATACATTGAATTAGAGATTTCACAAATAAAATCAGTTTATTTCATATCGGATCAAATTTTCTTTTCGAAATATTTCAACAAATAGATATTTAAAATGTAAGATTTCCATTGGAGTTAAATTCCATAAAGTTAAAAAACTCAAAATTTAAACGAAACAGTTTTAAGTGTTAAAATAGGCAACGTCGAATTTTATATACTTCACCTGTATCTTCTTATATGAAATTGTTTTATAAAAACAAAAGTCTGCATAATTCTTTGATCCGATGAACATCTCGGTAGTTTATATACCAAATTTAAGTGGATAAAATTCCGTACAATATTTGTAGTCTTTCAACGTACTTCCTACTAAGTACATAGATCATATAAAAGCTTCATAATATTGAATTTAAGTCTTGGCCTATAACTCGGGGACTAAAGGTCTTCAGAGCCAAACAAAGCTTAATTTTTGATCACTTGTTGAAAAACTTATAAAACCATAGCTTTCTCGGTAATTAAGTCCTCTAGAGCCAAACTAAGCTAGTCTAGAGCTAAACCCTAATTTTCTGGACAACTAAGGCCGCTAGAGCTTAAAAATCTGTTAATAAATTTATAAAGACTTAAACCTTCACAGGTTTTTGAAGAGAAAAATTAAGAAACCAAAGAATATTTTCAAGCATGTTCTCTCTGCCATTTATGAAGCAATTTCTCTGGATTTCAATAGCATAATTTTAGAAAACATTTTCTTCCGTTAATAAACACATCATATATTAGGCTTAGACCAGTTCCATAAATTTGTTTTCAAATGACTTAATGAAAAATTGTAGAAACTTTACATACACTTTAAATTATGCGCCCTACATTTTATTTAAAAATATTTATTTTTTGGATTTTTTTTTAACTTTAAATAAATTTCAGTGTATATTAGTTTCACTTTATCTTTTCGACTGACCCACAATTTTCTTACAATAATCATACGTCTCTGTATTTCTTCCGTTGTAAACTTTGTTGTCCTAGATTCACAGAGAAAAAAAGAAACTAAAAATAAATTTAGGAAAATGAAAAAGAAAAAAGAAGTGGAAATAGCGTAAAATGGAATAGAAAATGGTATAACAAAAGAAATTGTTCTTATACATACAGGAAAGAAATTATATACAAATATGTGTGTATGTGAATGTGTATATAAATTACTATAAATTACAGCAAAAGTACGTATTGAGGGGTTATCCTTTCAACTTGATTTGATCACGTACTACAACAACAACAACAAAAAGATATGGAACAAAAATAAGAAATAACAAAAAAAGGAAATCTAAAAAAATTATGTATGTATGTGTATTTTAGATGAACATACGCTAAAATAGAAAGGGAATTTTTTGGCTTTTAGGAAAATCAAAATTATATTTTTCGTTATGAAAAATTTAATTTTATCCTACATTTTCATATGTGTAAGACCAGTCTACGGGAAGGGGTTAACAACCCCTCTATTTACACATACTCATACAGAAAAAATAATATTAAATAGAAAATATTTTAAATTTCTTCTAAAAACTCCAAGAATTCCAAAGATCTCTCTCTAAGATATAAACAACTATTTTGATACTTGTAGTATCATTGTACTAACGACTATTATCGTCTATTTGTTCGTGACTCTGGTTCAAAAAACTATTAGAAATAAAGTTCATATTTTTAACATCTAAATAAACAAAAGATTCCATATTTTATTAAATTTATTAAAGTCGTAAACTAATAAAAGTTTTCTTTAAGTATTTTTTATTCCTCCTTTTTTGAGGGGGCAAATTATTTGATTAAGTTTTGGTCATAATAAAAAGAAGTAAGAATGCTATATTCGGCTATGCCGAATCTTCAATACCCTCTACCACAAATAAATGTAACACATCACACATACAAACACACAAACGTTGACAATATATAAATATTTTGACTTAAATATAAACCAGGAGCACTTAATGAGTCATAAAAGATATTGTTGGCTATAACTTTTTCGACTGAACCGATTTGAGTATTTTTTCGGATGGTAATGAAGTACATATAGCTTAATAATATACCGTAATTTCATTTTTATTTGTCGATTTTAACTTGAACTTAGAGTTTGCCATAGATATCGGTCTATATCTTCTTATATACTGTACCGATTTTGTTAGTTTTAAACAAGAACCTTTCATGACTATAACAAATACTTAGGACTACACAACACACGAAATGACAAAGTTAACATACCCTCTGAACTACTTGCAGTAGTGGAGGGTATAAAAAAGATTAGAAATTAGTTCACTTTAATCTCAATAAAAATATTTGATTAAATTCTCTGGTCAGAGATTTTTGTGAATTCACGTTTAACTTTATTTAATTTAAAGGTTTTTTGTAAAAATTTCTTTCTATTGACAGCAGTTGTTCACGGTTTGTTCTAATTTTTTGTTTACACTTTTTTTAAATAAAGTTGTTTGGCCTCTTTCCACGACTCATTTCATGCTTAAACCCTTTTTCTGTTTCGTTGGCGTTTTATTTTATTTCCTTTGGAATTTTAAATTTCGTTTTTATATTAATCGAGTAAAATTTTCCTTGTAACGAAATACAAAAGAAAAAGTCACTTAAATTCTAATAAAGACATTCCGTTTAATTATTCTTCGCCATAAGAGTTGGTTTTTCGAAAAGGAGGATATTTATGGCGAAAAAATTGAAATAAATTCAATATTTTATTAAGAATAATTTTTAAAAGAGTCATAACGCAAAACGATACCACTTCTGTTTGGTAACTATAAATTTTCTCGATAACTGAGGCCTCTTGAGCCTAAATAAACTTAATTTGGCCTCTAGTTCTTAAATAAGCTTAATTTGTAATCACTTTTTTGAGGCCTTGAGAGCCTAAATAAGCTTAATTTGTAATCACTTTTTAAAATTTTTATAACAATACTATTTTCTCGATAACTAAGGCCTCTAGAGCCTGAATAAGCTAAATTTCTAATCACTTTTTTAACTGTTCATAAAACCTCAATTTCCTTGATAACTAAGGACTTTAGAGCTAAACCTGGCTTCGTTTGTAATCACTTTTAAAAAATTTTATAAAACCTCAATAACTAAGGCCTTTAGCGCCTAAATAAAACTTTTATAAAAATTCTATTTTCTCGATAACTAAGGCTTCTAAATTAAATTAATTCAATTTGCAATCACTTATTAAAATCTTTTTAAATACAATATTCTCGATAACTGGCCTTTAGTGCCTAAATTTGTAGAAAAACTCAATTTTCTTGATAACTAAAGGCCATTTGGAGCTGACTTAATTTTAAATTATTCTTTGGTATTTTGCGGGTACTTAAAAGCGCAAAGATAATGTTGCACCGAACTAAAGTAAAACAAGATCTTTTGAATTATACTGTAGAATTTCGTTCCCTATAGAAGTTTGGGATATATCTTCAATATGTTTACAAAGCCATTTAAAGAAAATCTATTCCTGTTTTAAATACTTGATTACTGAATTTTTCTCAGGATCATGCTTTGAATACTTCTTCAATTAAAATAATAGAAACTCTTCGATTAATAATATAATAATTAATATTAATGAGTTTCCATTTTCTTCATCATCATGTAGCTGTCAGATGTTAAATTTCATATGAAAACAAAAACTCTATGACTCTATGACATGAGTCTATGAAATTCCAAAGGAATGGAAGTTTAAGATTTTTATACCCTCCACCA
>PYHX02000413.1:7082278-7130574 GCA_004302925.2 Cochliomyia hominivorax
ATTAGAACTGAACTAGAACTGAATTTGGAACTAAATTAGAACTGAACTAGAACTGAACTAGAACGGAACTAAAACTGAACTGGAAACTAACAAAATAAACAAGAATTGAAACTAGAACTGAAACTAAAAACTTGAACTGAACTAGAACTGAACGAGAACTGAACCGGAAGTAAACTAGAACTGTTAACTGCAACTAAAACTGAAACATAAAATTAATACAATCCATTCCTACAATTGTTTTTAAATGTTTTTAGGTTATAGTAGTTCCAATTTCTCACTATTGGAATTAGTTCATATAATATAAACAAACGTGAAGACCTAAATCGAGTCAGATTCTTACATCACATACGGAATAAGAAAGTTAATGTGCCTTCTCATTAACCACTTTTGGTGGCAAACCTTTCAAAGTCATGATACTTAAAACTCCTACCAAAAAATTTATAATTTAAAATTCAAAAAATAAAAATGCAAAATCAAATTAAATAAATATTTAAATAAAACTCTAATTTCCATCAACATTATCATCATCATTAGTCAAATCGTCTCGTTTGTCTTGTCTCCTCAGATTCATTATTCATAAACCGGGTTCTGTAGAGTAATTGTGGAGGCGCCAAGCTAACTCGATGTTTTAGTTTAATTTAAATAATTTTTTCATCAAACAAGATGAGCTATTTGTTGTTGTAGTTGTTGTATTTCTTTAGGTTTCATTTAATAATTAATTATTAATTTATTTTCTTTCTTAACTAATGACTCATAAATATTTATTTATTTATTTATTTATTTATTTATTTTTTTAAAACGAAAGTTATCTGAATACTAAAGTCTAATTAGCAGCATCATTAACATTTTTATTGTTTGTAGGTTTTTACTAAAATCTATGATTGTCTAATTAGCAGCATCATTACATTTATTGTTTGTAGGTTTTACTCAAATCATGATTGATGTATTCCAACATTTATGATCATTTAAATGATCTTTGATTTTTAGCCAATTTATTCATAGTTCCGATTTTAATTTTTTTTACTCGTTTACACGGTTTATTATGTCATTAAAGCAGAAATAATGAATATTCATACAATTTGTTCTCAACAATTTATAGAAATTTATAATTTGAAGTGTTAAATTAATTTAAATTTATTTTTCAAATTTACATATTTTGCTATAAATACATTTTTTTAACATTTCTCAGCGACTGAATAATGTTTTAGCACATAAATGTTTTTTCAACATACTTAGGTGATCCTCAATTAATGATTAAATGATTTTTCAGCAAAAGAGTTCTTAACTTAAATTTGATTTAGGATTAATATACATACTTTATTATATTAGGATTAATGACATACGAAATATAATTTATATTAAAAACTTTAGAGTTATTTTTTTGAAAGTGGAAAAGACTGACTTTTTCCATATCTTTAGGCATTAGAAATGCCCTCATTGTCAAAGTAAAAATATTTTCGAAAAATTTGCAAACAAAATGTTAAAATTCCAAAGAAAAACATAAAATTTTGTATTATATGAATTGGAACTGAACTGGAACAAGCTAACGTCCTGTTTTAGTTCAGTTCCAGTTCAATTTAAGTTCATTTCTAATTTAACTCTATTGAGTTCTACTTCAGTCCCAGTTTAGTTTAGTTCAGTTAAAGTTCAGTTCTAGTTCGCTTCTATTTCAGTTCCAGTTCTAGTTCTTGATTGAATGAGTAAACATTCAACTGAACAATGAAATCTTAAGTGAAAATAACATTTTTAGGAAAAATACATTTTTGGTGAAAAATAATATTTCTAGTGAAAATTAAATTTTTTCTTTGAAAATTGAAATTTTAGTTAAAATTGAAATTTTTGGTAAAATTTTTAATTTTTAATGAAAATAAATTTTTATGAATGTGAATGATTTGAAATTTAAAATGTATCTAAGTATTGTGAAATTTTTTTTTAATGGAAGAAACAACTTTTCTTAAAATTAATATTAACAAATGTACAGTTGCATTATTTTGAAAACTCTTTGTATTAAATAAAATAAAATTATGTGTTATAAACGGCCCTAAACTAAAGGACTATTTTTAAAATTATGGTTTTAAAGTTATTAACATTAAATCGTATAATAAATTTTCTTTGTATTATTAAACATTAATGTATCTGTGACAAACAAATCTTCTTTAATAGTTGATCATTACAATAATAAAACAATTAAAGGAATTATATAACAATAAAAGAAAAGATTTTAAAAATTTTTGAGGGTAAAATTGATCATAAGAAGATTTGTAACAATTTCCAACTTGTCTACATTGAACATTAAACATGAGAATTAAATAAAAAATAAGGACAATAAAAAAGGACTAAAATAAGGAAAAAGTACTTGAACTGTTAATAATCCATAAAACGCGAATGAAATGGAATACAAAAAGCAAAATCAGCGACCATCGATGAAAATAAGCGCAGGATACGGTCCAGCAACAGCAGCAGCTCGTTAAAAACACGAGAGAAGAAAAACTGGGAAAATATAATTGTTTTTGATTTTCTTTTCATTTTTGTATTTTTTATTTTCCAAAGGACAACAAACACCCGTCATTGTTGAAAACGACAATTTAAAAGTTAAATGGTGCGATTTCATATATCCAACTACTTTATGCCACCATAAAAATTATGTCCACGACAAAAAGGGGGATGGAAAAGAAATCATACTTTATTTTCTCCAATAATAAAAAAATATAAAAATAAAACGCAGGACTAAATAAAAAAGCAATTATACTTTAAATAAAAAGTGGAATAAATAAAAATAAGAGAAAAAAAGAAAACAATAATACAAAAAAAAAATAATAATAATAATAAAATATATGAAGAACAAATGTTGCCAACCATATGTTTTGATGGTCTTAAAAATTGTTTTAAATGGTTTTTATTATTGCAAACGGCTTTCGGGTAAAAGGAAACAAAAGGAAACGAAATATTTTAAAATGGCAGACCGAATGCAAGTATTTTCCACATTGAGAGAGAGAGAGAGAAAAATTCATAGGGATATTCGTATTTGAGGAAATCAAAAGTTACTCCCTAATAAGACAATGCTAGAGTCCTTCTATCGAATTGCTGCCAAGCCTTATTTAAGGGACGAATGGAATAAAATATGGTTGTAGAAATTATAATCGAGAGGCAAAATGTTATGATTAACTATTATGGTTGTCACTTCATCATATTATTTTCATATATACTATCAATAACAATATGGTTGCACCACCACAAAATAATGTTGTCCGACAAAATATGGTTGTTATTATTACGCCCATAATAATTATATGGAACAACACTCACGTTGTTGACCGTAACATGGTTGTGATATAACGAAATATGGTTGTGGCATATTTTGTAAGATAATCATATTATGGTTGCAAATGCTGAAACAACAGAGTTGTTTACCATAATATGGTTTTGAGATAAGTAAATATGGTTGTGGTACAACAAAATGGTTATGCATATTAAATTTTATATATATTAACGATTTTTCTATGCATGCACCTGGAAGAAAGGTATCCTCTTTAAAATACCAATAACTGACGAAGAATTACTCTGCTTTATACCATATAGAAAATTCTGGCAATCATCGAACAGGAAAGAATTAGAGGAAAATCTAGAATAGAATACTCTATTGTACTTATTCTATGTAAATTTCAGAAAGCTTATGACTAAAGGCTGATAACACGAAGAGTTATATACGAAGATGATGAACTCTAAGTTTTTTACAACAAGAACGTCAGCCAACTATTTATACATCTTCCGTTAGATCATCACAGTTAGATACCATTGTGCTGGATGAACAAATTTTGTTGTTTATTCTTTTCAAACAATAAAAGAACAATACAGGTCTTCTTACACCTTCAGCATTTCGGTCATTTGGGTAATATCTATCTAAAACAAGATATCAAACATGCATTCTCCTATTGAATTATACAAAACTGTGCAGTCTACTGAGTAGATGGAGAATTCATTGAAATATTCAAATATTTCAATCTCAAATATCTGATTTTACCTTAGTTCCTATGTCTTAGAACCACTAAATAACAGACAAGCTTCAGAGATTGTAGAACATATAACGTAAAGTTAGTTGCAATTCTGCTTGGATATTACGACCAATAAATGTGATCATTTGTTTTAAGATGCCCGAAAATTGGTGGTCAACATGAGAGATATTCAGAGCCACTAAGGAGATATGATCTGTTTTCAACTTTAAGCGACAAAAGTAACTCTCGAATCATAGCAGTAAAAACAAGAAAACTCACAGTAATTAACGTGATCTGCTGTCATAGAGCACACTTACGAAGTAAGTCTATTAAGAATGAAGCACCATTTTACCTTGATACTTAAAAGTTAGATATTTCTGCTGAGATTTTTCACAGCAATATGATGAATACAGCAGTAAGGAGCAGTGATGAGAAACACTAATACGTTAATATCTACGGCCATGTCAAAAGCGAAGTCATTTTGATCTTTTGTTTAGGGAGGATTCAGAATCTGTTAGAAAATCATGCAAGTAGACTCAGATAAACCATTAACGATCATTGTCGCAGTAAATTGGGGTAGAATGATATTGTTTTTCATCTCCTCTACATGAAATTCTTGAAAATCGTTATGTCCTGCCGATATATGTCATAATGACTTGGTGTTTAGTTATGAGGAAACACTGCACTATTTGCTGTGGGTTGAAGGGTCAAGTCAAAACGTGGTCATATGGAGCTATATTTTATTTTATTTTATTTTATTTTATTTTATTTTATTTTATTTTCGAAGAACTGATCTTTTTTTATATTCTTAGTGACATTTTATGTTTATGTTCATGAGAGAAAGAAATCGAAAGGAGGGTAAAATTAAAATCGGTTTTCATCCCGTTTACATCAACTTCCAGAAACTGAGACACTTTTTACCTCGAACTAAAATGCTGTTATTAGATCGGATCGTCTGTTGACAATCATTACCGCAGTTTAATGGAATTTATTAAAAAAGAAACCGAAAGGATGGAATTAGTAGTTAGATTAATGACGGGGGAATACAAAAACTAAACGGAATATCCTTATTAAATTAATATTAATATTGATATTTGTTGTTGTTGTTATTAAGTTTTCTGTTATTGTTAATTTCGCTTCCAACGTCAACATATTTTCCTTATGAAATATATGAAAATTCTATTCATTCATTTCCTTAACAATTCATTCATACCCAATCAAGCCTGAATCGTCTGGAATGGCTTTAAGTATGAAATGTTAATTTTGCTCCTGCAGTTGTTTGTCAATAATGATGTGTACAATAACAATAATAATGATGATGAGAGAATATTATTACATACATATAAGTAAGTGTATATATATATATGTATCTATATATTGAGTCAGTATAAGAATCATATATTGTGGTTTTATGTCCAAATGAATGCATGTTGATTTTCTCGATGGCTTGAGGTTGTATGTTTCTACTTCTGACAATGATGACGATGTTGATGATGATGACGACGGTATGGATGTGAATATGGATGCTGATGTGGTCATTGCTATTACTATTGTTGTTGTTGCTTTTGTTGAGTTTCTTGCAGCAGTAATGAATTACAATTCGATCGGGTGGACGCCCAAATACAATTCGTTTTATTATTTATGGCTGACAAGTCAACATTGTAAAACCTTATGAGGAGGTGGCTGGACTGGCTGACTACTTGACTGTCGATTGTAAGTAGAACTTGTAGATACTGGCAACAGAAAAACAAAATAATCAGAAAATGATGAAGCAAATGAAAATCTTCATATAGAATTTGGGATTCTGTTAGGAAGTTGAAGGTGGAGGTTGCATTTGTAAGCAAGTGTGTGTGTATCAATGCAAGTGCCAACGTAACCAATGCTTTAACATGAGTCTTCAACCAACCTTAAGCAAATAATATTTCATGAACATCACATCAACAACGTCATAAGCAACACACTTACCACTTGAACAATATAAAAATTATAAAAACAAAATCGAACGCAACAACCAAAAACACAATTCAATGATGCACTTCATTCAAATATTGCCAGCGGCATTATTGCAACAATGCACATCCATACATACTAACTTAACATATAAATATGTATATATATGTGTGTAGATGCAACATCTCCATAAGTTTAAACTCTCTTAACTTCCCTTTCCTATTCATCTTCTTCTTCTGTTTCTGCTCAAGACCTTTAATGTTGGTATTGGAAAACATTTAAATGATCTTGTCTTGGGCACTTGTGTTGTTGTGTTCATGCAACCGACGATTGCCTACCGTTTTATTGCAAACATATTAGCCATGCTGCAACCTTAAATTCTTATTTTTGTGCAAAAAAAGTGAAAATAATAAAATAAGTAAAATTGTATCTACAGTGTCTTTGTCATGATTTTTTTTTTCTATATATTTTATTTATTATTGTTGTTGTTGTTGCTGTTGTTTTTTTGTAACAAAAGACTTATTTTTCGTTTCAGAAAAAAAGGAGCTTTTTTGTTAAAATAATAACAATATTTGTTGTGTTGCCTTTAACCGCCGTTCTGTACTCAACTATAACGTATCGATCCCTAAGGATGGCAATGGCGTTGCTTAGTCTGTTGTTGGCCAACGGCAGTGGCTGTCTACACACAGATAAGAATTTTCACATTGACCGTCTTTGTTTTTTTTTTGTAATTGTGGCCAAAAATTAAAAAAAAAACGTAAAACTCCACTCGTTCATATGGTCTCGATGTCTAGAAGAGTTTAAGTTTTAGTATCAGCCTCCAGTAGGCTTCAGTAGTTTTGATTTGTTTCAGTGGCACTCTCAATGTAATCGCAACATGGTTACCTGGTTGGCTCACTTTGGAGGGCTTGGCTTTTGGTTTACTTTGTTTTCTTTTGTTGCCTTAATGCTGTTGTTTCTTTAAACTTTTGTGATATGATAAAGAGGAAAAAAAATAAGTAACTAAACGATATGATATCAAAAGGGCTACCAACTTTGATTTTTGTTTACTGCTCGAATACACTGGAAACAATTTAGGAAATGTTATGAAATGAATTATATTGGGATGGTAGTTCCCTTTAGAGGTAAACTTAAGATAACCACTTTGAGTAGTTATCTTACATATTCTGATATATATAAAGGATAATTTAAAGACGATTTCAGATTTTCAATTTAAGAAATTAACACAAAAATTTTCGAATTTTTGTTAAAATTAACCAATTTGGATAGTATTGTGGGACCTTTATCCAAGTTCGTTTACACACATTTCCGTTAAGATTTCTTTCAAAACCATACAGAAATTATAATATTGAGATAAAAAAGTGGTATTCTCAATGAATAGATATTGCCACCTTTTCAGAAAAAATCCCTAAAAAATCGATTTTGCCTATTTTCAGTTTCAGATTAATATAAAATTTTGAAGGATTCATATATCATATAAATGATCATTGCAATATTTTTCAAAATTTAATGGGAAATCTGATTTACATTATAAAAAAGTTGAGTGACTTCTTTTAAGCTCTCTAACCTCAAAATACTAAAAATTGGCTAAAACATATTTCGGCATGAATATCTCTGAAACTAAAGGAGACTTCATACAATTGAATCAACATATCTGACATAACTTCGTCCCTTAATATATAGACACCTTAATTCCTCCAAATCAACCCCTAAATATCTCAACTTTAACCTTATGAAACTTCATTAAAATAACTCAAAAGTTTCATAAATTTCAAAATTATTAAAAAAATCGACTTTTATTGCAATTAGAACATTTTTAGTGTCTTAAAGAGCATACAGTGGGAAAGGTGTTATATTATGAATCGATCATAACATAATTAATTAATAAATTATGATATGATCATTATGATCATTTTAAAGAAGGTCGGAAAAAGTTGAAAACTCATATATAAATACCACATTTTTTTAAAGGGGTTATCAAGAACAATCAGACAATATAAAAGGGGGATGCCAGAGTTATAACACCACACTCATCCGCCCAACTATTGAATTGGTCAAACTCCTACTTGTTCATTCAAACAAACTTATCTCTGATAACCTTCAATTCAAACTAAAATTTTTAGTCATTTTTTTAATAAAATAAAATTTTCTCAAATTTCCTTCTTTTAGATGAAATATATGATCATTTGATCAGAGTATGAAACACTCAACGCTGTTTCTATATGTCCCCATTATTTTATAAAACATTTCTTCAGTGTATTTCATCATTCCTTAACTTTCAGTTCATACGAACGGAAGTAGAAAACTTTTTTTGCTAAAACAAAAAACTGAAATAATACTTCAATCCTAAAATGATATTGTTGTTATTTTTCAAGACAAAAATTAAAAAAAAAAAAAAAAAAAAAACTTTCGCAATGACCAACTACCAACTGATAAGGATAAAGAAGAAGAAACTGATCAAGCCCAATAAAGCAGACACAATAACAAAATAAAATTTTATGTACATGAAATGCGTATGCGAACAAAAAACCTAAGACCTAAAAATACATTGAGTATTAACAGGAAGGTGATTTACTTTTTACTATAGTGAAGCTGATCATAAGGAAAATGGGATTTTGTGTTTTTTTTTATGAACATGTCCAAAATTTATGGTTGATCTGAACAGATATCGACAATGCAACTGCTACCGGGCATTATCACAATATAAAACTAAAAGCGAAATGTATGAATGAAATTTTTCTTAACTTTGCTGATGCACGAGCTGAGGATGAAACTAATGATATTGCTGCTGATGATCATGATCATGTGAATTAGTTTTTATAGAAAATATTGTGTAAGCAAAAGTCTTTTGGGAAATATTTGCTGAATAGTAAGAAACAATTTATATCATTAAATAAAATCTCTCAAGAAAAATTTTCAAATAAAACAAGTAAGAATAATATATTGGGCTAAGCCGAATCTTCAATACCCTCTACCACAAATGCGTGTTATGTAAATTCATTCATACACACTCACACATTATTTCTTTAAATACAACATATTTAATGAATCATAAAATTGGTTATGTTTTTGGCTATAACTTTATTTCCACTTAACCGATTTTGAGAAATTTTGGAATGGTAATGAAGTACATATTGCTTAATGTTATGGCAAGATTTTATTCAAATTTATCGATTTGTAGTTGACAATTTTCTAAAAATTCTTTGCTTGAATTTAGATAATGCTTCAGATATCGGTTTATGACTTTTAATATATGGAACAGATTGTTGGTTTTAAATAGGAAAATTCTCAGTATTATAGCAAATACTTAGGCCAAACCTTATTTAGCTCTGTCAATAACTTTGGTTGTGAGCATGCTTACAACAGGCAAACAAACGGAAACAGCTAAATCGACCCAGATTTTAATCGGATGCAATAATATATACATAATGGGGTCTGAGAAGATTCCTTCTTATCATTGCACACAGAATGAGAAAGTTAATATACCCTCTTCACCACTTGTGGTGGTGGAGGGTATAAAAATATTTGTGTTTAATATCTTTTATAGGTGTTGTGGTCGAGGCGTATATATATGTGTGTGTGTGTATGTATGTGTTAAGACGGCTTAATATTATTATTTATTATGTAAGAAAATTTGTACACAATTTGTTGTCAATTTGTTTATTAGATCTATTTGTTAATATAGTCATTGTTGTTGTTGTTTTAATAATATGAATATTTCATATAAAATAAATGAAAAAAAAAAACTACTGAAAATGAAAATAAAAATCCAGGTCATTGAACGCTTTAGATTTTGTATAAAAACTAGTGCACCAGACACTTTACAATTTGCATAATGTGAACAAATTTTATTCAGACACACATACATATACATATGCAGTTACTATATAATATATGTATATATGTATAAAGATATATATGTATGTGTTTATACATAAAAAAATGTAAGTGTATGAGAAAATATATGCAAAGCACATCACATGTTGAATTGAAAACAAATACAAAAACACTAAAAAAATATATAATAAAAAAAACTTTGAAAGAATATCAAATATATATTTTTTATATATGTAGTTATATACATACATATGTATGTATATGTATGCAATTTGTTGAAATTCAAGAAACTTTTTATTTCCAAACAGACAGTCATTCAAGGTCATCACTTGTTGGGGCCAAATATTAGAAGTTTCCAAAAAAACAAAAAAACGAATCGAATAAAAATAAGAAGCATAATAAACTTGATAATAATGTATTAATGTATGTACATAGTTGTATACGAGGGTTGGTATTTATAATAAAGTTTTTGCTATGGATGTGCTTCAATTATAAAATAAATATTAAAAGTGAAACAATTGAAAACGTAAATTTCAATCAAAATTAATTTCACCCGACCCTCGTAAAAATTTAAATTATGATTTATGACACACAAATAGGAAATGACCTGTGCTTTTAACTGCATTATCCAAGCCTTCCTATCCGAAGGATTTCTTAAAAGAAATCTTTAAAAAATTTTCAAAAATCTGTTTTTTTTACAGTTATCAGGACGTAAAAAATTATATTATCAAAATTTCTAGAACACATCAAGATATAGCTTTTAGAAATTCCAGTTTTGTGATTTGAGAAATTAATCTAGAAAAAATATGTGTTGATTTTAGGGAACTCTGGTTCTTTTATATTATACAAAAGCCAATCGAGCAATCTTCAACAGGAATATTATATTAGAAATCGGTTCAGATATATGTAATCTGAATGACTTTAAATATTTTTATGTGTCCAACTTTGGGATCTTTTGGACCAACCCCCATAAAGTTACAAGATCAAAACGTAAACTCACTACCACTGTGTGAAAATGTTATCGGGCTACCCGTTCGGAAGTTACGAATCTGTTTCCATTTAAAGAATACGGTGCGATGTTGCCTGCAAGTGGTGAAGATTTTTATTATTTATATTAACTTCAATTGTGTGGAATATTTGTACCCGACACCATCATACATTAGATGGTGATATCTAGAAGGTAATTCCTAGTCAAACACCAGAAAATAATATTGACAATATTGGCGGAAAGATATAGTGCTTCACCACTTTTAAACATGCTGGTTTACTAAGAATCACTTCCTGATTAAATTTAGTACTCTATAAGTCACACATTTAGTAATAAATTGTTGAACAGATAATTCATTTGAATCGTCCAATATGTAAGCAGCCTTATAAATTTTCTCCTCCTTACTTTTTTTGTCATTAACATCTTTTTCTGGCGATTCTAATCGCTCCGACAAGTTTTATTATAATCTGTCAATTAGGACACTTAAGAAAATCAGTTCAACATCCAGAATTGTTTTAAAGGTATTTTTGACATGAACGTGTTTTATATAAAAATCTGAATTTTTCCACAACTCTCTACCCCGATAAGATCCTTGAAGTACCACATAATATTCGTAAACCAAAAAAAAGTACCTTCAAAAGACCCCAAAAGATTAAATATTTTAACAATTACTTCGATTTAAAGTTTTGAGCTTTAAAAGCTCAAAAAAAGATTCTGAATTATGTTGTCATATATAGAAAGTTTACGTAATTCCTTATCCACCCTCTTTACATTCAGTTTACCTAAATGTAAACAACTTAACAGGTATTTTTGTATCCAGTTAAAATATTTAAAATACAAATCAAAGTTGCATTTTTAGTAAATTTTTATATTTTATAAATATACGTGTATACATACAACTTCTTTCACTGTCACTACCACCATTTAATGCAACAATTTCCAAATAATATATCTACACACATATACATATATACAATCATATATGTAACAGTCAAATGAAATAAAAGTTGAAAAATAAAACGCTTAAAATGAGACCACACGCATGCTGAATATTAAAATTCATCTTTAAATACAAAAAAAGTTGGTATAAATGAAAATACCAACAACTGGTGCACAGTGGGGCGAAAAGATACATCACTGCAAATATTAAAATAGATTCCCTTAAACAAGTCCTAACAGAACCCTTCGGAAATGTGCAATGAGGAAATATTCGAAAGTCAATTTAAGTGATAAGTCGAGGTTAAGAGCTCTCGTGTTACACTGCCCGAGTTAAATGGAATTTAAAAATATTATGGAACGACACTCGTATAATTTGGTACAGTGGTTTTGGGTTATATTTATCTTAATGTTACTTAATATTTTTACAATACCCACGATGCGATTATTTAACCTCAAAGTGACATTTGGAAGACTGGTTGTATGAGAACCTATGAGAAATAGTGAACCGATTTTGGTATAAATTGGCAAATCGTTTTATTATAATAGAACTTATTTTCGCAAAATTCGGACGGGGGTACATTCGGACGGGGACCGCTCACAACAAATTTCAGTAGGCATAGTTCTTGGACAAAAATAATAATATGAGTCACATTTTATTAAAATATCTCCAAAACTGTTACCTGTACTTTGCGAACAAGCTTAACATAGACAGCTAGCCATACGGACGGATTTAAAACTCTGGAAGTGATTTTGAGTCGAAAGGTATACATCAAAGTGGTGGTAGAATAATTTTATTCGCCCGTTAAAAACCTCTGCATAAACGCATAATACCCGCACCACTTATGGTGATGTTGGATAAAAATAACAATGTTTTCCAAAAAAAAAAAAAAGGAATGTATGGGCTTAAGTGTTTTGAGATTTCTTTAGGCCCGACCTGCTGAATCTTGCCCACAATTCTTCTAATTCAAGGATTAATATTTTTATTACACTAAAAACTTATGCTTTTGTCCCACTGTATGACTTTTAGATTATTTTTAGTTATTTTTACATACGACTTTAATGTTATGTTTATATTTCACACATTTACAGATACAACAACTCACATACATATATATGCACTTTCACATGTATACTTTTTTTGCGGAAAATTATATGAATAAAAAGTAAAGCGAAGTTTTCTTTTTTGGAAATTCGGTCAGGTTGCCTGTGAAAATGTCTGTTGTGATTCGTTTTGAAAAAAAAAAACTGATATTCGTCTCATTTTGAATACAAAAGTAAAAATTAAATTTTTATTTGAGAAATGAAAGTGAATACAATAAATTTGTTTTATATTTTCACGAAAGGTGACAAAAATGGAAGCAAAAGTTTCGACAAATTTTAAATTTTCATTAAAAATTATTTTCGCTATTTCATTTTCACATAAACAAAAAATATATTTTTCACTAAAAATAGGAATTTTCATCAAAAATTTAATCAATAGTGATTAAAAATTTTGAACCTTTTTGCGGAAATTCCTTCCATTAAAATTTTTATAGCGAGTTTTGACACTTTGCTCGAAGAGATACTTCATCTCCTTTTAAAATCTGCCATGATTTGAGCACTTTTTTGTGCTCTTCATTCTCTTTTAACTAGAGCCCAATATCTTTCCGCTGGCCTTAGCTCCGGACAAATATTATTGTTGTTGTAACGACCAAGGCCTGGTTTACCAATATGGCAGGATATCACTATATAAACAAAATCTGCTCTATTTGTGGCTTCTAAATTTTCGGCAGCGTAGCTGTCAGAGACTTTTACGAGCCTTGTTGTTTTTAAATCTGCATTAGCTTTAATTTTAACCAAATAGTCCAAGCACTGAACTAACAGGGATGCTTTCCTTATGGATTTATAAACATTGTGTGGACCACCCATTTAAACAGTTTGACGGCAGACGTTTGGATGATTGGCCATCTTTTTAGGGTGGATTTCGGTGAAAATATTTAATAAATTAAATACGCTCTTCTTGGTCCCTCATTTCAGTCAGATTAACAATATTTGACATTTGTTTGACATTAATAATATTTGAGTTAAAATTTTTAGTGAAGAATGTGTGTTAGGAATTTTTCGATATCACTCCTTAATTCTCCAGGAATAGGGTTCTGGTCGTAAAAAGTTCTTAAATATGAATCAATTTCATTGAATAAACTTATTTTATCTGTGCGACAAGATATTTTTCGATATGTACATTTCTCCACAAACTTGGTCGCTATTTCACGTAACGATGTAATTACGAATTTCCTTTAAATAAGAAAGCAATTTATTGATAATGTTGTTGTTGTTGTTGCACCGATTTAAAGATATAAATATCACAACTAGTCAACCAAAATGACCACCAAACGTGAGACATTTACGCAAAGTTGCAGCAGAAAACAAGAAGCCAAGAAATATATTTATTACGAGGAATACACCAGATATGTGGCAAGAACAGCAACTAAGTATTTAAGTAGTACGATGTCATCATTTGATTAACAAATCGTTTACATATCTACTCGTACTTGAAACTAAGAAAAAAAAAATAGAAAAACTAATTCTGTACACAGAATTAAAGCAAGTTGGTGAAGAAACACCTTATGGACCAGTAGCCACAATGTAATGTAACAGTTACCAAGGATTACAAGTTTAAAAAACATGCAACATATACTCATACTCTCATAAGTTGTTATGTATTTATATAAAGCTGCTTAGAAATATATACATATGTATGTCTCTCTCTATATGTCTGATCATGTATCAAAGTAGTTGGCAGTGAATTATTGCAAACAAGTTTAAAGCCGCCAGGCAAACTGCGAGATATCATGGTGTGCAGATACTTAAGGAGACACTATTTTAGGTGGAGGCCTTCACCGCAACTCCATCCACATTTACCACTGACAACTAACGTCTTGAAATTTATAAATTTATCTATAAGTATTTACATCCATACGTACATACATACATACATATGTATATAAAGTAAAGTTTGTAAACATATTAATTTTATTCTCTCAGGTGGCGTTTAAAATATTTCCACAAAAAAAATTTGTATTTAAATGTCTGACCAACTTAAATTTAGTTATATTCGAGTATTTATTTATCATTCGAAACCAATTAACAGTAATTAAATTGAATCGATTGTGGTTTGTGTTAAAACATAAATAAATATTGGTAAATAAAGTAAAATTAATTCTATTGATTAATTTTTTGATTAACAATAAAAACATACTAATTAAAATTAAAATACGAACTAGCTCCTTTCGGGAATTAGATGAGTAAGTCTACTAAGGATTCGAGCAGTTGCTCAAAGTTAATAACACTCTGCTTGTGAATCTTATGAACTGTAAATACAAAACGCATTCTTCAAATGTCAATACTTCATGATAGATAAGGGAAAATTGGTATATTAATTGAAGATCTGACGTAATGTTGGTTTATGGAAGCTTTAAAGATGACACAAGACTCAATGCTAAGGGAACTGGCCAATTCTTGCCAAATTTATAATATTATCTCAGTACTAGTCCCAGTTCAAATATTTAGAATTGCCAAGGCTTTTTTAACAGTTTCTAACATGAATAGAAATTTCTATAATAACAGGAGTTAGATTTTAAGCAAACACACTGTTGATGTTGAAATGGAACAGACGTTCTTTAACCTACTCTGCGCTCATTATTGAATCAAAGTTAAACATTCAGGAGCAAGAAGCCTAATTTCGGAAACTCTTGATCTCTATATACAGCTGTTAAAGATGAAAGACAGATAACAACTTTCGAAGTTTGGTCAGAGACCTAAGTATGCACTAGAACCAGGAACCCAGAACTGGAAAACATAAAGCAAAATCAACGTTGAACATAGTTGATTAAAGATTTAGTATTTTTCATGAGTTTAACTGAAAAATTTAAATCATTTCTATTTTGATTAATTTTACATTGATTTTATTTCAGTGTGCAAAACCTGCGCGGCTGCCCACTCTCGTTTGTTACGAAAACCTACATATAAGGCAACGGTTCTTGGAAACATTTATACTATACACAATTAATGTAAGATTTCTTTTATATTCCTCATGAATTTGATGCACGATAACTATAGACAGTGAAGCGCTAAAGAACTCAACTTAAGAGTTGATTATCTTTATCAAAATGGAGTCCTTTTACCACTATTTGATTTGGGAAGTAGCTGTACTGCAATTATAACTTAACGTTTTAACGATGCCGGAAATTATTGTTTTGGCTTAGTACCTGAGTTAGGAACCTTAAAAGCAGTTAAACTAAAGTCTTTACATCGCATAAGTGATATTCGAGATATGTATCATTGATGAACAATGTTGACGGGTTTTCTTATGTGTTCGCAAAACGTGATGCGAGAATGGACACAGCTGTAAGTGGAATATCAAGAGGTGTCATTTCGGATCATAACTCTGTTAGAATCTTGTTGCTGAAGCAAAGAGTTACAGATAAGCTGTAATCGGTAGGAGAAGACTTCATTTCCAATGTGTTATTGCATTGTCACCAAACGATGACAGAAGATTGTGTAGTTCCAACCCTAAAACGAGAGTGGCTTTTAAATCCGGATAATATACATTCAAATGTCTGCCTGTATGCATTATAGTCACCCAGCGCTTAGACCAGCGTGAAGTTAGCCCGAAATGTAGGCATTACTTAAAACTTGAACATATCTAATTTCAAATAAATATCGCATATCTAATAACCATTAATGATACTTTCTAAAATCCTGCTACAAATCTAAAAATTAGTTTGTGAGAATGATAACAAATCAGGAAATTTGGAGGATAAAAATTTGACATTATAATTCGGTATTTGATAGAAGTCACAGTACCCAAAACAAATTCTAATAACCTTCATTCACTTAGAGAAAAATTTTGCTGAAAATTATTTTTTTTCATTTCCCAAGGATCCGAATTTGGAACTTTTTATATACGCATATTTGGACGATTATACCGACAAAAACTAACCCATGTTAAAGGCTGCAGCAATTCTAGCAGATTGCATGATTTTATATTCTTTAGGAAAGAAACATTTTAACAATTAATGGTCTATAGATTGTAAATCTATGATATTTGAATTTTAATTTAACACTGTAGTCATTTGTGTAGATACATTTTCAAATGTTTATAAACATTTCGAAGAACATTGTTTCCGGGTACTTAAAATATAACTTTATAAGAGATTAAGATTTGTTGCAAATTAATTCTAATGTAAACATTTAACATGTGTCATGTCCTTTTATAGTCCATATTATTAAATTTTAATAATTTTCTTATAAATCGGACATTTTTCTACGTTATTTCGGGAAAAAACTAATTTCTAACTTGAATTGGCAAATATATTCATGGAATATTTTGTTTTTTTTTTCAATTTATTTAAGAATTCATTTTTTTTTAATTTTACCTACACAATTTTCAGCATTTTGCTGCCATTTCAAATTATCCTTCTTGATACTAAAGCCTATTTAGTGAGTGCGTGTGTGTGTGAGTGATATTGTATTGTATTTGAACAGCCAGGCGCCCCCTGGCACATGTCATTTTAATCCGAAATGACAATATTGAACTATAATGACACAAAATAACAAAACTCACACGTGGTGGCGACCACAAATGAAATTTAAAAATAAAAATAAAAAAACGAAAATGGCAACAAGAGCTGATGAAGAAGCTCATAAAAGGAAGACGAAAAAAAGAGAACCCCTAAAAATGAGCAAAACCAGAAATAACAAAAACTGTTGAACACATTTGAAAAAATATTATTTTTTTCGATTTGTGAGTATTTTTTTTTTTTTCAGTAATTCCCAAACATTGTTGTTTTTAGGAAGAGTTTAAAATCCTTTTTTTTAAGTTTTTTCCAATCTTATATTTTTTTACCCTTTAGATGTATGTTTGCCAAAGGGGAAGTTTTAAGGTTGATAAAATGGCAAAAAAGAAAAAAATTATCGAGTTAAAAAATTTATAACGTAAAGTAAATTGTAAAACACATACATAAGAACACAAATAAGGTCACGTATTTGGTTTAGAAGAAGAATAAGAAGAACAAGATGAACTCACAAAAAAGTATACAAACACACAAAATTGGTTAAAATTGTTAAAGTTCGTCCTGACAGCAAAAAAAAAAAAAAAAAACTAAAGAAGAGTGAAAAAAAACACAAGAATTTGCCAGGAGTTTGTTAACTGAGAATTTTTGTTTTGGGGTTATAATGGGCCTTTAGGCAGTATTTAGTAGAAAAAGAGGATAATAAAGAAAACGAAAAATCAACTGCAAAATGCCACTGACAATTTGCCAAATAAAATGTTTAAAGTGAACAAAAATGCAAACAAGAAAATGCAAAAAATGAACCTTAAAAAGGAAAATGGACTTAGTGAAAATGAATTTGAAGGGAAAAGATGAAAACTACAAAAAGATTTGATTAAGTGAAATTGTTCAAAAATATTATTGAATTCTGAATTATATGAAAACTAGAAATTTCACTTAATCTTTCTGTAAATCTGAGTTATATATTCAAAACATGACAAAAATCCTTATTTATATCTTTAACTTTGGTAGATTGGATCTAATGGAAGTTTTACTTGGTTTTTCAATCATCTAGATTAACTGTACTTTTTTGGAGTTGCTGAACTTGGAAGACAAAGAACTCTGACTCCGAGTCTGTTATACCTCTATTGGAATCAAGCTGTTGAAACAAAGAGAACAGAAATAGAAAATCCATGCATACACTTTCTAGTTTCAAAATTGACAGGTAAAAGCCTCCGAGATTTAACAGCGACTTGTGCCTGGTGGCACAAGAACCTCTGATTTGTTAACGTCTATTTGGCTTTTTTATATTGGATTGGATTTTGCTGATACCCTACGTAGAACTATGTGCTGGCTGCGGTTTAAATCAAAATCTGTGGGAGAGAAATGAAAATTTTACTTGATGGTTTCAGAAGATTTAGACTTTTTATAATGGATTGGTTTTTGATGATACCTTTCGTAGAGCCATGTATTTTAAACGAAACTTCACAAGAACTTCCTTGAGGTATTTTCCAAATGACCTGGAGAAGAATATGTTTTTGGTATGATTCTGCAGTGGAGAAGTGGATCTCCAAAGTTGGTATGAAAATTAATTTAAAGTTCTATAATTTATTTTAAATTTTGGACATGATTATTAAAGATTCTTATTTCCACTAACTCGGGTTTCTTATAAAAAATCGATTTCAATGCTCCTCAGACGAATACACACACACACACACACAAAATAAATTGATTGCAAAATATACAACTTTAATCCATTTTTATTGCATTTAACTTTAAAATTATAGAAAACTCAATTTTATTGCTTTAAAAGAGATCAGAAATATAAATCAAGTAAACGCCATACAATCTAGATTTTATTCCAATGAACCATGAATCAACTGTGTATTTCTCAGTGCCGCTCTTCTGATTGCTGTTGAGCTTTAAAGAAAGGACAACCTTTTATTTATCAAAAAAGAAAAAAAAAACTACAAAAAAATGAAAACATACTAAATACGTGAGTTAATTTCAAGCTCATTGTGGTAGCGTCTAAAGTAAAATACAGCAACAACAACAGGAAAAAGGGAATTGAATATAAAGGACACCCTTGTTTTTTCTTGTTCCTTTATAAATACACAAGGACGTGTGTGTTTAGAAAATTTAGCATTAAAAACGAGAAATTATTTCATTTTTTAAGATTAGATGCTTAAGACCGCGTGCAAATATCTAAATATAAGACCATATAACCACATTAAAAACACAAACACATATACATACACACATATATATTTAAATGTAAACATATACGTGCACACCTTTAACACCCACTGTTTGTTGGAAACTGAGAAATAAAATAAAACAAGTAATAATACTTGATTCGGCTATGCGGAATCTTCAATACCCTCCGCAATAAAAGCGTGTAAGTTAAATACATTATGTTTCGTACAAACACCCTCACAAACGTATACGATATATAACAGTTTCTTTGTATATAACTTTTTTCTACAGAACTGATTTTGATCTTTTTTGGATCGACATAATATTATGTCAACATTTCATTTACATCTGTCGATTTATAATTGAAATTTTTACGAAAGTTTATTTGCTTGAACTTTGTGGTTGCCTCATCGATCTATATCGTACCGTACAGAAGCAATTTTACTGGTTCTAAATAGGAAAGTTTTCAGGACTATAAAGAATATTCAGGCCAAATTTCATTGAACTCTGTCAATTTTTGTGGATGTGAGCGTGCCAATAACAGACAGACTGACGGACAGAAAGATGGACATAGCTAAATGATTCCTCCTTAGCGTTACACACGGAATGACAAAGTAAATATACCCTCGTCACCACTCGCGGTGTGGAAGAGTATAAAAAACTCTTATATTGCCAATTCATTTAATTTCAATAAAACCATCTCTTCCACACTCACACATGCACACTTTCTTAAGCCCACTATTACTCTTAGTACTATTACTCTTTTTGCTGCTGGGATTTTTTGCGTTAGTCCTGAAAGTTGTTGTTGTTGCTGTGAGATTGTAAAATTTGAAATTATTTGAAATTTTTTAAATTTAACGACTCAACGTTTTTTTTCAAAAAAAGTCAATTTTGTTTTACTTAAAAGTCAGTTGTTTTTGTAAACATTTATAGCTGACGTGTTGTTGTTACTATTGCTGCTGCCACTGCTGTTTGTTGTTTGCATCAAACGCACGTGTCTCAATGGGAAACTTCAGTCACTCATCTCAAACACAAATAAGAAAGAAACCCCTCCATTATCCATTAGAATGTACCACAATTGTTGTTGTTGTTTCTTTCGCCTCGTTTTTTTTTTTTAATTCTTTTACTTTTTTATATATATTTTTTATTTAGCAACAGCACGTGTGTTTTGATTTGCAACAAACGTTTCCTTTTTGTTTTTTTTTTTACAAAAAATTTATATAGATTTCCTCCTTTTTTCCAAAATGCCACTTGTTTGTTGTAGTGTGAATGCAAGCAAATATTAAGCTTTAGTGAATAAGTGTTGTTGCCTTTATTGTTGTTGTTATTATTAAGCATTATTGCTGTTGATATTGTTATTGTTGTTATTGTTCTTTTTCTCTTCGAGGCTTTAGTAAATTAAGTCTATGCTGGCGGGCTCATGATGCAGCATTAAATTGCCGCATTGTTTTCTTATTAGGTTGTTTCAAACTACATTTAGTCAATAAGAGGAATGAGAAGGAATACGAAGGGTTCTCCACTAAAGTTGGCCACTTGTGAAATTTATTTCATTTTTCATATCATGACCCCCTTACAATTTAACTCCGTGGTTTTCTGTCTCTCTCTCTCCCTCTCTAACTGGCGCTACAGGATATTTTTATTTTAGATTTCATTATTTATTTTTTGTTTATATTATTTTTATTTAATGTTGTCTAAATATTTTTTCTCAATTTAAATTAAATGTGACTGACTGACTGACTGACTGGCTGATAGTCGTATCTTGTTGCTGCTTTAGTTGCATGTTGTTTTGGGTGGGTGTTGTCTTTTTCGAAATCAATTTAATTGTAAGAAAATAAATTGAATCAAATGAAATAACTTTTAATAATGATCACATTTAATTTTATGAAAGTGGTGTTTTACACTAATCATTCACAGTGGATTTAAGTTATTAATTAGTATGGAATATGGGTTAGGTTTCAATGGTGACCCAGTTTTAGAAACCGATTTCAAAGCAAGACAAGAGTTAAGGTTTTAACATTTACCAGTTATCATGATTTAAATCCTGAAGATGTTAAAAATCTTAACCTTTTCCTGAAAAGCCAAATAAATTTTCTAGTATAGAGTGTTCCAATAACCGCTGCATTTTAAATGTTTGGAACAAATAATGTTAACCCACATTTAGGTATACTGTTCGAATTAGAATCACTATCTAAGTCGATTAAACGATGTTCGTCCGTCTGTTTGACCGGCTAATTCATAAAATTAACAGAAATGAAAATACTTTAATTAAAATTTGGTCCATAATATTTTCTCATTTTAAATCCACGTATCAAATTTCAAGAAGATCGGTTTATACGTTACCGTAGCTCACATACTTACCCACTTCCAATCATTACTTTAAAGTAGTTTCAATTTCTTCTGATTATGCAACTGTAAGTATTTGTCCATTTCTGTTTGGATTCCTCAGAATGTTCTTGAAATTATTGTTTCTGATATATCGATCTGAATCATTAAAAATGCTTTCCATTATTAGAAAAGTAAGCGCATCAACAATAGACGAACGAATTAGATAAATCGAGTCAAAGTTTGATATGATAAAAAATATGTACAGTTTATGGAGTCTTAGATGATTTCTTCTTCTCATTATATATATTGAATTAGAGACTTCACAAATAAAATCAGTTTTTTTCATATCGGACTAAATTTTCTTTTCTAAATATTTCAACAAATAAATATTTAAAATGTGAGTTTTCATTGGGGTTAAATCCCGTCAAGTCAAAGAACTCAAAATTTATACGAATCAGTTTTAAGTGTTAAAATAGGCTACGCTGAATTTTATATACTTCACCTGTATCTACTTATATGAAATTGTTCTATAAAAACAAAAGTCTGCATAATTCTTTGATCTGATGAACATCTCGGTAGTTTATATACCAAATTTAAGTGGATAAAATTCCGTACAAAATTTGTAGTCTTTCAACGTACTTCCTACTAAGTACATAGATCATATAAAAGCTTCATAATATCGAATTTATGTCTTGGCCTATAACTCGGGGACTAAAGGTCTTCAGAGCCAAACAAAGCTTAATTTTTGTACATTTTTGAAAAACTTATAAAACCATAGCTTTCCTCGGTAATTAAGTCCTCTAGAGCCAAACTAAGCTTGTCTAGAGCTAAACCCTAATTTTCTGGACAACTAAGGCCGCTAGAGCTTAAAAATCTGTTAATAAATTTATAAAGTCTTAAACCTTCACAGGATTTTGAAGAGAAAAATTAAGAAACCAAAGAATATTTTGAAGCATGTTCTCTCTGCCATTTATGAAGCAATTTCTCTGGATTTCAATAGCATAATTTTAGAAAACATTTTCTTCCGTTAATAAACACCTCATATATTAGGCTTAGACCAGTTCCATAAATTTGATTTCAAATGACTTAATGGAAAATTGTAGAAACTTTACATACACTTTAAATTATGCGCCCTAAATATTATTTAAAAATATTATTTTTTGGAATTTTTTTTTAACTTTAAATAAATTTCAGTGTATATTAGTTTCACTTTATCATTTCGACTGACCCACAATTTTCTTACAATAATCATACGTCTCTGTATGACTTCCTTTGTAAACTTTGTTGTCCTAGATTCACAGAGAAAAAAAGAAACTAAAAATAAATTTAGGAATATGAAAAAGAAAAAAGAAATGGAAATAGCGTAAAATGGAATAGAAAATGGTATAACAAAAGAAATTTTTCTTATACATACAGGAAAGAAATTATGTACAAATATGTGTGTATATGAATGTGTATATAAATTACTATAAATTACAGCAAAAGTACGTATTGAGGGGTTATCCTTTCAACTTGATTTGATCACGTACTACAACAACAACAACAAAAAGATATGGAACAAAAATAAGAAATAACAAAAAAAAGGAAATCTGAAAAAATTATGTATGTATGTGTATTTGAGATGAACATACGCTAAAATAGAAAGGGAATTTTTTGGCTTTTAGGAAAATCAAAATTATATTTTTCGATATGAAAAATTTAATTTTACCCTACATTTTCATATGTGTAAGACCAGTCTACGGGAAGGGGTTAACAACCCCTCTATTTACACATACTCATACAGAAAAAATAATATTAAATAGAAAATATTTTAAATTTCTTCTAAAAACTCCAAGAATTCCAAAGATCTCTCTCTCTAAGATATAAACAAATATTTTGATACTTGTAGTATCATTGTACTAACGACTATTATCGTCTATTTGTTCGTGACTCTGGTTCAAAAAACTATTAGAAATAAAGTTCATATTTTTAACATCTAAATAAACAAAAGATTCCATATTTTATTAAATTTATTAAAGTCGTAAACTAATAAAAGTTTTCTTTAAGTATTTTTTATTCCTCCTTTTTTGAGGGGGCAAATTATTTGATTAAGTTTTGGTCATAACAAAAAAGAAGTAAGAATGCTATATTCGGCTATGCCGAATCTTCAATACCCTCTACCACAAATAAGTGTAACACATCACACATACAAACACACAAACGTTGGCAATATATAAATATTTTGACTTAAATATAACCCAAGAACACTTAATGTGTCATCAAATATATTGTTGGCTATAACTTTTTTCGACTGAACCGATTTGAGTATTTTTTTGGATGGTAATGAAGTACATATAGCTTAATAATATACCGTAATTTCATTTGTATTTGTTGATTTTACCTTGAACTTAGAGTTTGCCACAGATATCGGTCTATCTCTTCTTATATACTGTACCGATTTTGTTGGTTTTAAACAAGAAACCTTTCATGACTATAACAAATACTTAGGACTACACAACACACGAAATGACAAAATTAACATACCCTCTGAACTACTTGCAGTAGTGGAGGGTATAAAAAAGATTAGAAATTAGTTCACTTTAATCTCAATAAAAATATTTGATTAAATTCTCTGGTCAGAGATTTTTGTGAATTCACGTTTAACTTCATTTAATTTAAAGGTTTTTTTGTAAAAATTTCTTTCTATTTTGCTCTAAATTTATTGACAGCAGTTGTTCACGGTTTGTTCTAATTTTTTGTTTACACTTTTTTTTTAAATAAAGTTGTTTGGCCTCTTTTCACGACTCATTTCATGCTGAAACCCTTTTTCTGTTTCGTTGGCGTTTTATTTTATTTCCTTTGGAATTTTAAATTTGGTATTTATATTAATCGAGTAAAATTTTCCTTGTAATGAAATACAAATGCAAAAGTCACTTAAATTCTAATAAAGACATTCCGTTTAATTATTCTTCGCCATAAGAGTTGGTTTTTCGAAAAGGAAGATATTTATGGCAAAAAAATTTAAATAAATTCAATATTTTATTAAGAATAATTTTTAAAAGAGTCATAACGCAAAACGATACCACTTCTGTTTGGTAACTATGGCATCTAAGCCTTCTTGAAATTTTTATATAAATTCAATTTTCTCGATAACTGAGGCCTCTTGAGCCTAAATAAACTTATTTTGTAATCATTTTTTAATTTATATAAAACTACAATTTCCTCGACAGCTAAGGCCTCTAGATCTTAAATAAGCTTAATTTGTAATCACTTTTATGAGGCCTTGAGAGTCTAAATAAGCTTAATTTGTAACCACTTTTTGAAATTTTTATAACAACACTATTTTCTCGATAACTAAGGCCTCTAGAGCCTGAATAAGCTTAATTTCTAGTCACTTTTTTAACTGTTCATAGAACCTCAATTTCCTTGATAACTAAGGACTTTAGAGCTAAACCTGGCTTCGTTTGTAATCACTTTTAAAAAATTTTATAAAACCTCAATAACTAAGTCCTTTAGCGCCTAATTAAAACTTTTATAAAAATTCTATTTTCTCGATAACTAAGGCTTCTAAATTAAATTAACTTAATTTGTAATCATTTATTGAAATTTTTATAAAAATACAATATTCTCGATAACTGGCCTCTAGGACCTAAATTTGTAGAAAAACTCAATTTTCTTGATAACTAAAGGCCTTTTACAGCTCAATTAACTTGAATTTATTATTCCTTGGTATTTTGCAAGTGACACTTTATGTAATAGGCCCTGTTGTTAAATTTGACGATTTATTGTCATTTTGACGAGTTGGGCCACTGTTGGGTTATAATTTTATATTTGTTATCCAAGATTTTCATATAATCTATTACCAAAACTTAGACTATTTCACTTTAATACCCTGAATTCAATAATTATTACCCAGATGTTATTATGAGGACTTTCGTATAATATTAATAAAACCGTTTCACTAACAAACAACTTACACAGCGGTGTCTGCGGGTACTTAAAAGCGCAAAGATAATGTTGCACCGAACTAAAGTAAAACAAGATCTTTTGAATTATACTGTATAATTTCGTTCTCTATAGAAGTTTGGGATATATCTTCAATATGTTTGCAAAATGCCTCAATAAGCCATTTAAAGAAAATCCCTTCTTGTTTTAGGTACTTGATTTCTGAATTTTTCTCCGGATCATGCTTTGAATACTTCTTCAATCAAAATTAATGGAAACTCTTCGATTAATAATATAATAATTAATATCAATGAGTTTTCATTTTCTTCATCATCATGTAGCTGTCAGTTGTTAAATTTCATATGAAAACAAAAACTCTATGACTCTATGACATGAGTCTATGAAATTCCAAAGGAATGGAAGTTTAAGATTTTTATCTAACAAATAGTTGCATCCATTTAATTTTATACGATTCAGTGAAATGGCCTGACAATCTGTCAAAAAATTATAAAATAATAATATTTGTTGTTTTTGCTTTTTGAAGTTGGCCAACTGAACAACCAGCCGGCTGTCATTGTATGTCACAAATAGAGAGTGAGAATGACACCAAATAATGGTGACTACAAAAGCAGCGTTCTTCACAAATGTTACAAAATGTGACAAAGTAACAAAAAACTGTGACAAGCCATTATCTGAAGTATTTTTAAAGTTTACAGTTTACATTTTACATTAAATATGTAGACAATGAATTTAAGGAAGAGAAATTACAAATTTGTATTGACAGGTGAATTATTATTGTTTAAGAGTCGTTTTTGATTTAAGTTCGTTAAAGAAATACACTGTATTTGAATGTATTTGAATAAATTAGCAAGGATGTCCTTTTCATATTCCCGATAATTATTAAGGGATAATGGAAAAAATAGAACTTTTACATATTTGTTAGTTGCTTTAAGACTTTATTTAGGATTCGGGGTTGTTTTTATACCCTACATCACCATGATTTGTAAGATATAGAAAAAATCACCTTTTAAGACTTAAGACCTTTTTTGGAAATAATTCTGTAACTTTTGAACCGTTTCAGATGTCGTAATGAGATTCCACATGTGTAGAAGCAAGGGATTTTGGAATTGATCTGCAGGAGGTCATGTGTCTATTTAGTCAGGGGAGTAGTGGGTACTCTTTCAAACTTCAACACCTCGGTGATGTTAATTTTTTAGAAATTGCAAAAAAAATCCAATAACAATAGAAATATTTGAATGCATTAAAAAGTTATATTGATCATATGTAGGAACTTAATTTTGATATTAACATTTTTCAGATTTTTTTCAAAAAAAGATTGAAGCATTAATTCACAGATAAACCATTTTTTTAATCTTATAAATTTTTATTATTTTGCAAAGAAAACCTTACAGGAAAGCTCGCAGTTGGAAGTACAATGAATTTTTGCCAATTATGAATACAAATCTTTTTGCTAAGTTCCCAAATTACAAGGCCGGACTCATCTTTAATTACGCTGCTCAATAATTGTTCTCCGAAAGAAATTTCACAAATGAGCAAATCCATGCAACGGGAATTTTGCCTATTTTCTCTGACCCGGTTTGTTTCAAAATCTTCCAATAAAACCGTTCAATAGAAAAGTGACAAATTTGGAAAATCTAGTTGAAATAGTTCTTCAGATATTCGATAATAAATAATCGGTATATATAGGTTCGGTCCAATATTTCAGGTAGCTGCTTTATAGATATACTACCGTAATTGTGCATGCATTTCTATGCAAATGTTTTAAATGAATTTACAACAAATAAGTTTTGTATTATTGCACTTGAATAATATTGAAGTCGAACCGTAGTGATTCCATATTGATCAGTATGGATAAAATAAAAGTAAAGTCTAATAAAATTGCAACATTTCGACAATAGTTTATACATATAAAATTTATTTAAGCAAAAAGTACTCTACCAATTTTTAGGAGAATCGGGTAACAATTTTTTATATGCCCACTACCGAAAATCACTTCAAATTTCATAATTTTCAAGACGAATGATTTTACATTTTTTATACCTTCTCTATGGTGAAGACTATGATACATTTAGTTTTAACCAAAATTCACACTTTAACTTATTGTTTTCATAAGAGAAATATGTACATGTATGTGTGTTTATACCTCAGAAACACAAAAAATACTTTCTTAAAAAAAATCTTAAGTTAAAAATAGAACACAATTTATAAATCATCCTTTTTTTTGCTATTTATGAGTATAAGCAACTGTTACATATATATTCACATACACTTGTAAATTTTTATTACATATATACTAACTTACTTACATTCTTATATTAATAAATATTTGTATTTGTATAGCACATATTTCCGGTTTCCGTTATGCGTCAAAATATAACCAACACCACATTAAAGTTTTATAGATTTCCTTTTTTATACCCTACACAATCACAAATAGTGAAGAGGGTTTATTAACTTTGTCATACTATGTGCAACGCTATGGAGAAATTATATCAGACCCCATAGTGTGTATATATATATTTTCTTGCATCAAATCAAAATCTTTAGCTCTGTCCTTCTGTCTGTCTATCTGTTTTTGGCACGCGGACAACCACAATAATTGATAAAACTCAATAAAATTTGGACTGCGTATTTGCTATAGTCCTGGGAAGTTTTATATATAAATCCAGCAAAATGGGTTCCGTACATTAATAGATATAGACTAATATCTGATCAAGCTCTAAATAAAAGCAAAGAACTTTTATAAATTTTTAATTATAAATTAAAAGGATACAATTTCGCCATTATATTAACTTAAGTCCAAAATTGTTCAAAATCGGTTCAGTAGAAAAAAAGAATTAAAGCCAAAAATACAATAATAATTTGATGACTCATTACGTGTTCCTATGTTGTACTTAAAACGTTGATATATTGTGTGGAGCATATGGGAGTGTGTATATATGAGTGAGAATTCACTTCACATGTATTTGTGGTTGAGGGTATTGAAGATTCGGCATAGCCGAATATACCTTTCATACTTTTTTGTTTTTCCTTTTATTTTTCATTTTCGTAACTTCCTTTACGACTGCAATTGTTTGGTGTATTGGGAAAACATATTTTGATTTTCTTTCATTTTATTCCTTCTACGTTTGTTAGTCAAGGACGAGGACATAAACTGTATTACAGGATACATATTCACACACATGTTTCATTTCATTTATGGATTTTTTCTTGGTTAAATTTAACTTTAATAAAAGAAAATAAAAAAGGATGAATGAGGTAAATATGCGTAACAAAGTTAAGTGTAAATCGAATTTAAGGTATATGAAAGTATGTATGAATGTATGTTGTTGTAATATTATATTAAAATACTCTATTGATTTTTTTTGTAATTTAAGTTGCAGGGAAAAGGGGGTTTAGTACACAATGTAGAAAAAGATATAAAATATTTCAATAACAATGTCTTACAATATTAACAATTTTAACGAAGAATTAAAGCTCATTTCAGACGCAGCTAAAAGGATCGATGCTTATGGCAGATATTGCTTAAGCTCTGAAGAGGGTATATCAACTTTGTCATTTCGTCTAGGCATCATTCAGACCCCATGATGTATATTCTTGTATCAAATAAAAATCTGAGTCGATTTAGCTATGTCCGTCTGTCATTTGTTGACACGCCCACATCTACAATAATTGACAGATCTTAATGTAATTTTGCTATAAAACCTTTAAAAATTTATCATAATTGATTTAATAGTTAAAAGTAAGATTAATTTCATTACACGTGTTATATTTAAGAAAAACTGGTATAAATTGTATTCGTTTGTGACGCATTGCTTTACACGCGTTGTGGTGGAGGATACTGAAGATTCGGCATAGCCGAACTATTTACAATTGTCCAATATTAATTATTACTTAAAACCAGCAAAATTTGTTTCTTAAAAAAACTCAAACAAAGACACTGAACAATGGTTTGAGGAAATCCTGGTCCGTTGGGGTTATAAAAATGTTCGGGATTAAACTATGATAAGGGAACGATAAACGATCGGAATATTGAACCCGATTTCTGATTATAATCTATTAACATTGAATCGCTCGACTACATGATAAATGACTGGTGAAACATCATTTGTAAAGCCAGAAACAGAATCCAGATAATGGAAAACGCAACCATATTATTTTGCTTAATATTTCTCATAATCCAGAAACTGTGGGCAAATCTCAAAACATCTTCAAGTATAATTTGTTAATATGATTAAACTGATTCACCAGTAAAAAGTGCGTACTAAAAGTATTAAATATTTTTCAATAAAATCCAACTTCGTCCACCAAAAATTTTGCCCAACATTCAAAGGTCTGTTGTCAAAATGTTTCCAATGTTACAGTACCGGGAGAACTTGTGCATTAACAGAAAACCTGTTACTGGTAGAAGGAATGGATCATATGATATTTCTATAGCCAACAAAATAGAAGGCGAATGAACGAAAATGCAGGCTTAAATACATAAAAGGCTCAAAAAGTTCTTGAGAAGAGCACTGTCAGAATTTCCAAAAATTTTATTGGTATGACAAGCAATATGCAGTTGCGACAAAAAAGCCCATCATCTTTGTTACAGAAAGGTTGCTATTGTTCGAAGGACATAATATGTCCGCTTATTTTTTACGTTCTGTCACTTTAACAAAAAAGCATTTAAGTGGCACAAACACAGTAATGTGGTATTTGTATCAAGAAAAGCAAATGCTCTACAGTGCCCGATGCTAAGGCCAGTGGAGAGATATTTGACTCCTGTTAAAAGACAAAATTGAAGAGCACAAAAAAGATGTGCTAAAATGTGGTAGATTTTAAACAGAGATGGAAACGTTAATAGAACGTTTTCCAAAAAAAATGTTTAAAACTTAATCACAAGTGATTAACACAAGTGATTGTATGCACTGTATAAGTTATAGCATAGACCTCCCCATCTCCTAATAAGTATTACTCCTCTAAAATTTTGTCAATAGAAATCCAAAAATGTTTAAACCAAATACTTCCTTTTCTTATCGTTTCCAAGCTTCAATTCTACAATAAAATCAAAGTCTCTAATTTTCAGATAAAAATATGTTAAAGAAAATATTTTCCAATGCCAAGCCACGACACCAGACACCATTCACATTTGTGGTTATACATAAAAAGACTTTAATTCGTGATGTGTTTTACTTTTTAAATATGAACATAAAAGGTCTTCTCAAAAATCTTCCTTAACCACAATAAGGAAATAAAAGACACCTGGATTTTGTTGATTTCACTTGTGAAAAAAATATTCTCCTTATTAATGATAAACTCCTGCATTTTATTCCATCATCCTTAGCGTTGATAATCCTGTACAACTTAAGAGCTCCTTTTGTGCAATTAACTACACGTGTTTCAGTTTTCATATATATTTTTTATATTGAATTTGTTGCTTTAATATTGAAAATTTATAAAATAAAAAATTCCATATATGAGAATCTTTTTTTTAAATTCCTTATAACAGGACATTTTATTTTTCACACTAAACAATCATTTCAAAATGCAGAAGTTTTAACACCATTAAAGGAAACTATAAAATTTAAGCTTCAGGGGCAACGGGCAAATGAGCACCTTCGGGTTGGAAACCATTTTCGTCAGCGGTGTATTTAACTTCATAAGTGACACCATCATCACCAACGTATTTGTAGGAACCCTTAACTGAAATGGCTTCTTCCTCAGTACCAATATTTTTCAAGTGACCTTCTTCTTCAGCAGCAGTGCCATCGCTAGTTTCAAAGCTGAAAAATAAAAAGGATAAGGATTTTTGATTAGAGAATAAGCGTTTATCTTTAGGCTTGATGTGATTACTTACGAGTATTTGAAGTCTTCAGGACCAACTTCTGATTCGGAATGAAGGATTTCAACATCGTTAGCCATAGCAATGGCGAAAAGGGCAACGAAGACAATAACGAATTTCATTTTGCTTTTTTTTCGCGGTTTCAACGACTGTTTAGCGTTTTGCAAAACTGAATTGAATGATGATTTGATAGTTTGTTACAAACTCTTTTATATTCAAAAATATCTTCCAAAATGCTGCATCTACTTACTGAGCGATAAAATATTGTTTGCTCCATTTATTGTTGTTTTCATTCAAATCTGGTCATTTAAAGCCCAAATTATTGAAATTATAATTTCAAAATTTAAATAAATATTTTAGTATTTTGTTTTAATTTTCGCCACCATAAAATTTTTATTTCGTTTCTATCGCTCATATTAATTTAACTAATCAACAGATCACAATCGTGATCTTAATATTCATATTGGTTTACGATCGAGTTTTTAATTTAAACAAGGTTGTCATCTATGTAAACTAGATATGAGGTTTTGGGGATAATAACTTCAATATGTAAATCTATATTAATTTTCAAAAATTAAACAAAAATTTTTATTAAAATTCCAAATATTTGATAACTGATATTTGATGATGTTTCGTTAAGTAATTTATGAAATAATTGTGATACAGTTTTCAGTGTTTTAAGTAAAAATTAACATAATTGACTTAATATTTGAATTGATTAACCTTTTTATTGAAATCTGAAATTTAAAGGTAAATAAAAATAATTATCTCACCGTTAAGAAATATCCCAGCAAACTATTTGATAGTAAATTTCATTTCACTAAAAGTGGCGAAGCATTTTATATTAATTGATAAAATCAATAAAGCCAATATAATATTATAATCTGTTTAATGAAAATTGGACAGATTTTTTGCAGTCCTAAAAAATTTCACATTTAAAACCCTTAAAGATCCGTTCAGAATAATAAGTCGTTAGTAGTTATGCACCCAGATTCATAAAATAGTGTGATTTATTTTTGTATAAAACGTACTGAGTCGAGATGGCATTCGGAAGTGTTGCTTTTATGAGGGTTGTAAGAAATTATAAACCGATACCGGTAAAATTTAGTACGGTGTTTTATGGTCCAGATCCCTTCAAAATTTATTAAGGTGTTTATTGGTTGCATAAGTCTGATACATACGAAATATTATATTAATAGTAACACATTTTCTAGATTTTTACACTACCAGGTGAGTTTTGGACTGATTCGATTTTTTTGTGCCAAATTTAATTAAAATATCTTCATATCTGTCAGTTTTATGAGGTAAAAAGTCTATCCCGTGACGGTACTTTTAAGGGAGCAGATTATGAACAGATTATGATCAATTTCAATAGACTTCAACTTTGGCCCAAAGTAATATCTACCAAATTTCATCAAAATATATTTAAAATCGCGACTTTAGAGATGGAAGGATGGACATCATAAAATCAACTCAGAAAGAATTCCTAGTAAAATAATACTAAATTTTCCATAAATTCCACAAGAACATATTTTAAAAGTCTGTGGAAAAAAGTCCCAATTCATATGAAATCTACCTTTTGGGCAAATTTTAAGGAAACAAAATCACTGAGAGCAACAGAATAGAACCCGAAAGCATCTTCATTGTGACTTTGTATCGTTTAGTCTTCCCTTTGTATCCCAATAAGACACTTTAAGGCACAAAATAAACAAATGTCTCAATTAGTCAACTAAACATAGGTTCCTCTTGAGTAGTCGCGCGAAATGTAAAATTGCTAATCGCTTGTTTGAGGAACACAAGTGACTAAAACATTAGCACTGGTCAGTTTAGTATACATTAGATGGTCATGACAAGAAATTGTGAATTACCTTGTGGTGACGAAATGGTTTAACTTATTGCAATTTGTGTCCTTGGTGTGTAGTGAAGAAACTTTATTGTTTATCTATAATCACCAACGTGGTTTAACCTTCTCAGAAATAAGTCCCTTCTTGAACAAAAGCTATACGTGGAAGAACTAGAATGACAGCAACAGATCTTTGAGAACTGTATTGTAGTCCAATGTTTGAAGTAAGAGAGCTACAGATAGAGCCTGGTGTCGCAATTGGTAGTAAATAACTTTCGAAGTTTCACTAGCACAGGAACCAGAAGTTCAGGCAGGACATATTCGGCATTGTCATGTTTAACTGATTGTTGGTGAGACCCTTCGATAAGTTTGGTGCTAACTGTGGTTAAGGCAAAACCGGACAAAACCGATTATGGTGTGCAGTTGCATTGCAACAGAAGTCACCTACAGAGTGACCTTTAAACAAGAGGGAATTCTATATCAAGATAATGTAAAATCCGAATTGCGACCTGTATCCACGTTGACTTGAGCATTAAACTCACCCCATGTTGAGACTAGGTTGGAATTAGGCCAACATGGCAAGTACCCATGATAATCTTGAATCTTGTCTCTCTATGATGCATCTTGTAACGATAACGGTATTGAAAACATGGGATTTAAGCACTTTACTGACTATTCAGTGGTAAAAGAGAACAACTTCTTGCACCCGTGAGTTCCCTTCTGTTTACCTAAGATACATCTGATGACAACAAAGTGATTAATCAATTACATTATACATATACACTTTAACATATCCCAATGGTTATTAGGTGGTTATAGACCCTGAAATACAATCAAATTCCCGCTTGATATTGTCAGATGGAACAGTCTAATGAATTCAACCACTTCATTGCCACCAGAAATATCGTAGAATATAGAAAACATTAGTGTCTTCTCAGATATTTATTTTTCACTTAGAATCGCAGAAGATAGTGAATAATTTGTGGTCAAAAGCAATCGTCCTCTATTAATACAAAGTAGGTACTAAGTGATAAAATATAACGCATTCAATCACTTCATCACCACAGGGTATATTTTAGTATATATGTCTCTTGTGAAAATCGTGAAGTGACTATAGGAGACTTAATAGTTACCTCTCAGGAGTTTTATTTTAATAAAACTGGAAAAAATTTGTAGAAACTGTTGAACCTTCCACCACCACAATAGGTGATGAGACTATACTAACTTTGTTAGTGTGCAACGCCAATAAGAATAATCTAAGTCTCCATAAAGTAAAGTTTCTGTTGAAAACATTCTCATGCCCAGAATAGTCTTCCGAATTTGATGAAATTCGGCCACATTGTTTGTTGTTATCCTTAGTAATGTCCAATTTATTTGCAAAAAAGTTATAATTACTGATGAACCTTAAAATTCCGAAGAATAACATTTCTAAATTTTCAATTAGATGTTACGGAATACTGTCTAAATTTAACCATAACATGCAGCTGTATTTACTTCATTATCGCAGAAAAAATTATCAACATCGGATTATAAGGTTAAAATGGAAAATGTTGCTACACCCCACAATCAATGGACCAATACCACATTTCACTTTAGTTTCTGCAAGAAGCCATTTTTCAGTTTACGCAAAATAAGGAGGCACCGTCGAATAAAGCGCTCTTAATTCTTGTTTTCTTTTCTTTTAAATTATCAAATAAATAAAAAAGATTTAATTTTCATAAATTCTGGTTTTTAGTGTCCTGATTTTGAAAAAGATCTTAAAAAAGTGTTTGTTTGTTTCACTTGTGCACTTGTATGATTAAATATTTGTGTATGTGTGAGTTGTTGGTGTATATTATTTGTTGTTGCATGTTCTAGTTTTAATTTTTCGTTGTTGTTGTTGACATGTTCTTTGCTCTCTCGTTTTTTTTTCCTTTTTTAATTTTAGAGTTGTTGTCGTGTTTTTGCCATTATAGAGGATTTAAGCCGTCATTGTGGATCCTTTATTATTGTATTTTTGGCAATTAAGCACATGCGGTGCTTTTGTTGCACGTATTGCATGGCATACAAAGTGTCATTAGGCGTGTTCCAATACATTTCAAGCGTTTTTACTTCAAATTTTTGTTTCTTTTTTAGTTTTTTTCTTTTGATATTAAAATTGTTGGTAAATAAGTATGTGTTAGTGTAGAGTTTTTTCCAAGTTATTTGAACGATTATCGTGTTTATGTGCTGCTTTTTTTAGTCCTCCAACGGCTCCCATCATTATACGATTTTTGATTTTTTTCTTCCATATGCAAACATCATGTTTTCAGTTTTTGTTGTAGTTATTTCTTTTTTTCTTTCTTGTTATAAACAAAAAACATTAATTAATAAAAACAAGAAAAAATAGAAATTGTAATTACGCGTTAAGTCAAAGTGTTATTACAGAAAAAATTATAAAATATTAAAAATTAGAAAAACGAGTTAAATGATTTTAAACTTTTTCTCTTTTTTTCTATTCCTTCAAAAATTATTTAAAATTTAAACAGATTTCTATCAACTCCTCCTTGTATTGAGAGCCAAAAATTTCAATAGAACTTTAATCTAAGACCCCTTTTCAATTGTGCCACAAGTGTCACTGTTACAAAATTTTGAAACCCTCACGCACATTATTATACGTTCAGGCCACAAACAAATTTTGAAAGCAAAAAAATTGAAATCACCATCTTTATAAAATGAAACTTGACATGTGCATTATATTCATTAACTCTCATACCGTTACATTTAATTACACTTAGAGAAAAGTAACTGAAAATTTGTATAAAATTTTTAATTTTCAATTGTCTCGATTTTAATAATTATTATTAAAATTAAAATAAGATCTTGATTTTAAGTGCTTTAAAATGAAATTTAGGTCAAAGGTCATGCAAAATTACTACGATAAAATAAAACTTTTTAACTATGTATTATTTTTAAATCATGTCATTTATAATGTTTAATGTGATACAAAATGAATATATTATTAATCGGAAATAAAATGAGTGATAAGCAAAAGGTACGTAATAAAGTCCCAATTAACTCCTACCAAAGGTTGGCCAAGCATTCAAAGTTCTACCTTCAAACTGTTTCCAATGTTATTAAACAGTACCGGGAGAATTTGTATGTTGAAAGCAATATTGATTCAGGAGGAACGGTGCACATAAAACATCATAAAGCCAAAAAATAGAAAGCACTTTTAAAAGAGCTCCCAACACATCCGGTAGAAAAGCAACCCGGTTAGCTCAGTATTCGAAATACTTGGTACGACAAAGCAATATGTGGGTTTGAAAACATCAAAAACTTTCTGACCGTTATTTTGCAACTTCCTGGACAACAATTTTATGTTGCCTATGATCGAGGAAAAACAGTAAAAATTCAAAAAAAGGTTCTTGGCATGGCAAGCAATATGCAGTTGCACCAACAGAAAGCAATCATTTGTTACAACGGGCATTTTAAATACAGAAACATACTTCACGAAATGATTTCAAAAAAGGCTGCTTCCATTCATAAGACTATATAATGTGTTCACTTATTTTTCGCTTGAGTTAGCACCTTTCACTCTGTTCAACAAGCCGTTGAGTGGTACAAGAACAGTAATGTGGTATTTGTACCAAGAGAGTTAAATCATCCCAACTGCCCGGAGCTAATGTCAGTAAAGAGATATGAGACTTGTAATCTTGTTACAAGAGAACTGAAGAGCACAAAAAGTGTGTTCAAAAGTGTGGTATCTTTTAAGAAGAGAGAGGGCTTCCTTCCACTAATGTTTTTACATTTTGTAAATTTTTATAATAATTTCATCAATACTAAAAATTTGATTTTTATTAATATATATGTTTGTTCAGAATTTTTTGATCTCACTCCTTATTAAACTAAAATTTTAAAATATTATCACTATAAAAAATTTTACCGTGTTTTAAAATATTTCCGTGCCCGAGTTAATAAGCTTTGTCCTTCTAAAAATCAATTGGAAAACACCTCAAGAAGTCCATAACAAATTTTGCCGAAAAATATTCAAGAGTTCCAAAATTAAATAATTATTAAAAAAACATTTTGGGATCACTGCCTATTGTGAAAATGAACGAAAAATTATTAACTATAGTGAGAGGTTCGTAACTCAAAATCTGCCGGAATATATCTTATTTTTACCGATCGGATTTTGCAATATAATTCCTGTAATAAAATCATATAATTTGCAGTTTCCAACATTAATTTTGTTCAGTGTAAAATATACATTTTTTCTTATTTTTCATTATAAACCACAGAAAATTGAGTTGTTCTTATTATTATGGTTTTAGATTATTGTAGTTCAAAATTATTGTAATAGTTGTTGTTGTTATTGTAAATAGACAAGCTGACGCTTTAACGTTATTCATCTGACGACAACCTGTCACAACGATTTTGTAATACAATGAAACATTTAAAAATTTCATTTCTTGTTACATTTTTTTTTTTTTTGATTCGTAAAGGGGGAAGTAAAAATTTCACCCACAAACGCACAATGGGAAAAAAGTAAAATTCTATAACAATAATAAAATCACACATACAAACAAACAAACAAACAAATAATATTTTCTTGTTAAAATAGTCAACCACAAATTTGATTGCATTTCATGGTTTATAACTCATACAGAAACAAACACACACACATATATACACAAAGCCACACATAAATATTTTGCTAATAATGAATTGTTCTCAATCAACCACCTTTATAGTCAGATTTTAAAGGATGTTACTATTGTTGTTGCTGCTGCTGCTGTTATTGTTGTTGTATTTAACAAAAACATAATTTTATAAATTTGTGTAACAAAAAACTTTACACACAATCAATGCAACTTGTTCGAAGTTGCTGTTGTTGTTATTGTTATTGTTATTGTAAATCATATAAAATTTTAAATTCAAAAAACTTTTACCGTCACATATACAACATTAGTAGCAATAGCAACACTCACAGTTACATCCATACAACGTTATCATTTCCATGTCATATTTATCCTTAACATCCCTTATTGTCTATATCCTGTTGGTCCTTTTTTGTTTATTCAACTTGTTAGTGTTGGTTAAATAAATAAATGAATGAAAATTTTAGTTTTGTACTTGCAACGCATATTTTTTTGTTGCAGACACGAAGAGGATTTTTGAGGATTCTTTTGTGTGTGTGTGTAAATTTGTTTGTCAACTTATGTTTGACTTGCTGACAAAATTTGATTTCAACGCTTTTAAATTAGATTAATGTTTAAATAAAAGACCAACATTTTTAGAATTTTTTTTGTTTGTTCAAAAACTTTTTTGTAGATCCTGGAATTGAAAAGAAGGGAATTATTTTATAAAACCATAAGAAATGCTATAAATTGGACATTTGTTATGATTTTGAATAAAATTTGAATTCTTTAGAAAAAATACTTGAATATAACCCCAAACTAACACATAGAACTGTTGGTTTTGTAAGGTTTTTATGGCGAAAGTATGGGATTTTTATTAATATTTTATTATGTATTTTAATTCAAAATCAACATGATTTTGTATTGATTTAACATTGTAAAAAATTATCTGAGATCGGATAATTCTTAACATCATATATGTTAAAAAAATGGAACCATTTAAGTTTAAGTAGTTTTATTTTTATCCATTAACTTGTTTATCGTACCTTCAGTCACTTTGCAAGCTTTGTTGGACCTTCTTCGTTTGAAATCTACCACGCTTTTGGACACCTTCTTTTGTACTCTTAAATTTTCTTTTAACAAGTGCCCAATACTTCGCCACTGGCCTTAGCTCCGCACAATTTGGCTGATTTGTCTTTCGTAGTACAAATACACATACATTATTGTTGTTGTTACACTCAAGAACAATGGTAAACATAGTGACATCATCCCAAAATCAGGCCTCTTTTGCAAACATTCCTTGTTGTATATTTCAAAAATTATAGAACAGGTTGCAAAAAATGATGAAGCATATGTATTTCTTACTATACCATGAACTTTTTGGGAAATTTGGACCTTTTCTTCAACAACCTCTTGAGCATCGGCGACATCAATTTTCGACCAGGAAAAACTTTTCGTCAACTATTATGCACCAAAACTAGTAAAAAGCCGAAATCTGGGAAAAGATCCAAATTAAAGTGAAAAACTTTAACTTTTTTAATTAAAAATCATCGACCTTAAATTAAAATAACTGTACAGATTTTAGGAGGATAAAATTGGATAATACAACCACTTTTATATCAAGACTAGGTGTATCATGGGAAGGCAGTTAAAAACGTGTGTATCATATGATATGATATGCCAGCCGAATTGAAGATTTTAGCCACTCTGAAAGGCACTTTTATATATCCGGGGATATCAGAATCTCTATCGACAGTAAACAGTCCGTTAGGATCATAGCAGATGTCTACATGCCATCTATGTTATCAACCGAATGCCAGGAAATTTGGACGAGAAAGCGAGACATTAGAAACATTATGTTATCAACCGAATGCCAGGAAATTTGGACGAGAAAGCGAGACATAAGAAACATTAAGTGGATTCCTTGACATAGCAACTGTACTGGTAATAATTCGATAGAAATATGTTGGCAATACATTGGAACGTTGCTAAAAATTAACAAGCTAAAGGCAGAAATTGAAGTCAAGTTTTCTAAAATTTATATCATTGACTGACGTATGTTCTGGCAGATTATTCGAACTTCCTGGTTAATGGAATGTTTTTCGAAAAAGGTTAGAAATTTTATCACTAGTGAATAATTTTGAAATAATAAAATCATTTAAATAAAATAATAAAACGGTAAGTTTAGTGGTTTTGTTTTATTAATATATGTGTATGTTTAGAAGTTTTTAGCCTCACTACTTAAGTGTGAATATTAATTCCCTCTTTTTCTCCCAAAATTATCAATTAATATTTAACATAACCTCTGTGCCATATAATCAGCTCCATACAATTCATTAAGAGAAACTTTTTAGGTAATGAAACCCAAGTACATATAATTTACCAAACCTCAACTAGAACAAGCCTCAGGCAATTGTAACTCGCATAATTATTTTATTGTTAACTGCTAATGTAGCGTGAAATTTTATGAAGCTTTTTCCCTAATAAAAACCAAAAATACAACTCAAACACAACACAACACACAACAACATTATTTATGTTTGTAAAAGAGATAAATATTTAACTCTAACAACTCACAACTCAACTCTCTATTCAGTTCAGTTCTGTTCATATCGGTTTAGTCCAATAATGCCAAACATTTAACCAAATTAATGTAAGAAACCACAAAAATATTATTTATCCTTAAACAGAAGGTAAAACACTTAGACAGATAGACGGACAGAGTGAAATAGAGAGAGAGAGATATGTAACAGTCAAAAAGTATCTATAAAATATATTTGCTTAATTGAAGATAAAACACACACAAATTTACACATAACACAACCTGAACCAGGAAACATAAAGTATAAGAAAAAGTAACATAAAAATTCATAATTAATTGTTATTGTACGTTTTAATAACATTAAAAATGAGAAAGAGATAGAGGGAGAAAGAGAGTAATAGAGGGGGAGAGCGTTAAAGATAAGATATCAAATGCTAAAGGACAAGAGAATAAATTATTTGCCAAGGAAATCAAATAAATATACCTTGAGTGTGTAAGTTAAATAACATATGTTTGTATTTTATATCCTGCCAGAAAAACACATACATATTCATATAAATATTTCACTACTACACATACATATGTTCATTATCTATGTGTATGTAAAAAAAAGAGAAAATAAATCAAAGTTCAAAACGCTAATCAGTGAAATTGGCCTCCCTCCTCTTTAGCACTTTCACTTGCTTTAAATGTTTGGCATCTGACCATCTCACGCATAAAGTATTTCATTAACTTTCCCTCTCTCTGTCCAGTTATCGTTGCGAATATTTCCCTTGAGGGAGGTCATTAATTACTTTGAACTTGTTGGTTTGTTGTTGGTGGCCTTAACACGAAATACCATTTTTGGATAAGATAACAGGCCGACATTTTAGGGAAAAAGTTATTTTTATTATTTTGAACTGTTAAAATCTTTTTTCTTTTGTTTGGAAATTGAAATATTTATTCACTCATTTGTTTGGTCATCTGGCATTCACTTACTGAAATCATATACATTATCAGGGAGGAGTATGGTGGAGTTCAGTAAAATAATTATATTAATTTTCTCCATTTGTTATTGATGTGTTGGTATGCGCCTTTTTATCTGAGATTAATAAACTTAAGTATTTTTGGTAATTTTTTTTGTTATATTGTATTTATTGTAATTACTGGAACTGACTAATGTGGCAATATTTTTAGTTCATTAAAGGATTTGTAACATTAACATAAAAGTGACCAGAATTAGATGTTAATTAATTATAATAATTTGTCATTAGCTAAAGACGTTGTCAATAAATAACTTCAATTTGAAATTTGAAATTAAAAACAAGTAAAAATGATATAGACGATCAAGTCCAACTATGTAATACCCTACACCACATTGTTGTTTGTTAATGAATACTACAAAAAAAATTGTGATCGGCCCTCGAATAGTACGCTCTTATGATTTATGCTCATGTGTGCAATGTATTATTATGATACCAACATTTAAGTGAAATTTATGCGTTCTATACGGATTTCTGGAGGACTATATGGGAGATAGAAAAAATTATGGACTGACGAACGTATAATTACGCACAATTAAATTAAATAATTTAATGTTTTAAAACTTTATCACATTTGAAAAATCGGTGTTAAATTTTTTTTCTAAGAAAAATAATTTGCTGAGCCAACAATTTTCAATATTAATTCTAAATATTGCAATGTTGATTTTATTGTACTCCGAACAATAATTTCTATGTGTTAAGATGAATAATTTAATAAAAGTATTATTAAATGACATTTAATTCGTTTATAATTAATGAAATATTTTATTTTTCATATTTTGTACTTCCCCATTTCTTCTTACCTAAAACCAAGTCAGCTGACTGAGTGACTGACTGACATAATGCCTACCTAGTTCAAGTGCTCTCTTCCCCCCAAATTTAAATATTGTGGTCACACTTTTATAAACATTTTATAGGGGATCTTTTTTTCAACTTTTGTTTTATAAAGATTTTTTTTCCATTTGATTTAAATAATTTCCCCACTTGTCTTGGGAGAATTTATCGATTCATTGGAAACATATTTCATTTATGAATAAATTACAAGGCGTAGAATAGAAATAAATACTAAATATAACAACAACAATAGTAACAAGAAAACCGCTTACAAAATATAATGAAATGAAGCTAAACTTTACGTTAATTATTTATTGATGATAAGTTTTTGTAAATAAAACATGCAGCATCAAGTCACGATTTCCATTCAACAGCGCCATCTCATCACAAATCGCCAACAAACACTACATGACATACAACAAAATAAAGTTTTCTGGGATTTGTAGCTAAATTTTAGCATCACCATTTGAAGTCTATAATCTTAAAAATAGATAAAAATTAAAGTCGAGAAAAGAAAATGTTAAATAAGAAAAAAGGAATTTTATTCTAGAAGAAGAAGAAGAAGAAAAAAATGTTGTAGAAAATAATTTTCTAATTTAATTTTAATAAAAATTTAAATATTTACATTGTTGACACTTTACACTGCAACACAATGTAAATTATTTGTAATAAATAAAACCGGCAGTAAAATCATAATTACAAGTTTTATATTAAAACATGTTGACCATGAATCAAGAAAAAATAACATCAATTTACGAGTTTTTAGATAAAAAAAAATTATTAGTTTTTTATTTTCTATCAATTAAAAATCCTAACTCTTCTCTTTGTCTCTCTTTCGCTTAAGCAATGAATTAATTAGGAAAAGTAGTTTTTTAGATAAACAGCTTTCATCCGGTGCGCTTTGCTGCAGAAAAGTTCTCCTCAGTCCTAGATCTCGAAAGCAATTTAACAAATCACGAAGGTTCAAAAAAAAAAAATTATATGCAACAGGGATGTTTCCAAATCACCGAGACCCTTTCCGTTCTAAAACTGCTTCATAGGAAAGCGAAAAAATTTGGAGAAATAGTACTTCAGATATCTGATAATTAATAATTGGTATATATATGTTCGGCTCTCCTTTGTTCTTTGTATGATCGAATATACCATCCATTTTCTCACTCAAAACTGTTTTACAGGAAAACAATCAAGCTGCAAAGTTTGTATGGACAGAATAATGGTCCCATCTGTGCTATATTTTTTTACCGCAAACATTTTTTTAAGAAAGTGATTAGAACTAAACTATTTAACTGCAGCTATTATAATATTTGCACTGCCTCTTAAAATCCTCACATCAATAGTTCTTTAGATATTTAATAATCAATATTAGCTTTGTGTGGGGGGGGGGGTACCCTACTCCTTGTCTATTTGTCCTACATTTTGTCCAGTAAAATAGTTCCTTGAGCAAGTGATTTGGACCAAATTGGAAAATTCTTGCTATTAAAGTGCTTTAAATACATGATAATAAATATGACGGGCACATTCCCCTGATCCTATGCGTCCTACGTTTCGTTTATAAAAACAGCCAAATTTTTGTTGTTGTAGTTCTTTAAATATTCCATAATCAATTTTTGCTTTATATGGGGGAAGCCCTGCTCCTTCTCTCCTACGTTTTTTCAGGTAAAATAGTTCCTTGAGGAAATGATTGACACCAAATTCAAGAACTCTCGATTTGTGTGTATTTGGAGGTACCCCTCCTCCTGGTCCTATCAGTCCTTTCAGAAAAATTGGTCCTGTACTTTAGCTGTCTATACATCCAAAACAAACAAACACAGATTCATTTTTATATATAAAGATTTGTTGTTGCATTTAAGAGATTAAATTGCAGTTAAATATTTGTGAGATGTGAACTCTTACAAATTATTTAATAACTGAAAGATTTAAAATTTTTACTCATACAATGTTGTCAAACGCTTCCGTTTTTTTTTTGTCTTCAATTTAAAGTTTTATCTTTTGTTCTGTACAATTTGACAACTTGTTTTCTTACAGTTTTCATATGTTTTTTTCTATATTTTTTCACATTTTCATTGTTTGTAATTTGCCGCTTTAAATGATGAAAGATAAAAAAGGAAGTGAGTGTAACCAACAACAACAATTACTTTACAGATGACTTTCAACAATTTGTTGTTAACTCTATGGAGAATTTAGCACGTTTTATGTATTTGTGCGATTGTGTGTGATTAAAAATCCAGCAGCAATTAGATAACAACCTTTGAAATTTTACCAGAGACTGAAAACTAGCAGCACTGGAACTAGTGACCCCTAATATGACAGATCGTACTCGGTCCTATCATAATGGGCTGGTTGTTGGTGGAGCCTTTGGAAAGCTTCCGGCTGATGGTAGTTTAAACAAAAATCGGTGTGAGGTGATAAGATTTCCGATATTACTCCTAAGTAGTGAGATCGAAAAATACTTAACATATGTTTTTCATTAAAACTTTTAACCCAGGAATTATTTAATATTTCTTTGATCAAGTTACCTGAGTAAAACATGTCAGTTCTTATGAGTGTCGAGAATTATGAGTCACCAGAAAAAAGTACAACAAAACCCTACTTAATCCTAAGAGTTGGCCTAACATTCAAAAATCTGCTCTCATACTGTTTCCACTGTTATTAAACAGTTCCGGGAAAACTTGTCGGTTAAAAGAAAACTTGGTTCAGATAGAAGGTATGGTTCACCAGATGTTTAAAGCCAAAAACTAGGAAGCATTTTCAGAAGACACATCCTCTAGGAAAATGAATCGATTAGCTCAGAGCTTGCATTATTTATTCCAGAAAGTTAAAGCTAATGCACATTTAAAAGCATACAAGGCTCAAATAATTCCAAACTGAAAAACTGCTAAAAATGTAGAGGGTTAAAGCAAAGCACGGAAGTAGGATGTCGAAAAGTATGTTGGACAGATCTTTTGCAACTTTCTGATAAAAAGTTTTAAGTTTAGGACCCAAAAGTAGTCAAAATGTCCCAAAAGGTTCTTAGTTTGGCGAGCAGTATACAGTTGCTGCAAAATCATTTATTACAACGGGCTCTATAAATAACGAAATTTAAATCAAGAAATGTTTACTAAAATCATAAGACTTCATAATGTGTCCATTTCGTTTTGGCTTGACTTAGCTTCCTGACACCATGGTAAATAAGACCTTGATTGGTACAAGGAGCTGTTGGTAAAAGAGAATTGAAAATCACAATAAAATACCAAAAAGTGTGGCAGATTTTAAATGGAGATGATCTTACAGTTTGAGCAAAGTGACAGAAATCACTTTAAAAACAGTAATGGAAGAGTTTTGGAAAAAGGTTCAAAATTTCATCACTGGTGATTGAAACTATAAATTATTATTTTTTATTATTGAATAATCCTCTTTCACCGTTTGTGAAATCAAAAATCATTCAAATCCTTTAAGCGTATTTTTCTTTCGGCTTAAAGAACATAAATATTTTAAAGAAGAATCTTCAGAAATCATCACAGAGTTGTCATAATTTTCGCCGTAAAAATTATTTTTATATATAGAATACAAATTACCAGAAATAATACAACAAATGCATCATTATAATACAAATATTTTCAATTGTGTTTTTATTGTTGCTGTCGGATACAAATCGGGGGAAACACATGCTACTGTTTCTATTCAACTGTTGTGACATTTAATTTATGAACTCGTTGCTAAACTTGAACACACAACTCATTTAACATTAACAATTTATAGATATTTAAGTTTTATAAACTCCCAGTGGTATATTAACATTGTCATTCCGTATGTAGGGTAAATCAAAATTTGAGTCGATTTAGTTATGTTCTGGCTGTTCATCTGTCTGACTGTTATTAACAAGCTCACATCCACAATAATTTACAGTGCAGAGAAGTTCCGTATTTAAATTTTGCTAAATCGGTTTAGTATATAAAAGATATAGACCGATATCTGAGGTAACCTCTAAGTTTAAGCGAAGAACTTTTTAAATTTTTCAATTATAATACGGCAACTTGGAATTAAATTTTCCCATAATATTAAGTTGTATCTCCTTCATTACAACTCCAAAAATCGTCAATCCACGGTTTAACAGAAAAATACGTTTTAGTCAGAAACATAATTAATTTTATGTCTCTTGAAGTGTTATTGAGTTATATATAGGAAATAATTTTATGTATTGTATACATCTGTGTGTGTAGGTATGAGTGTGTATGTACGAAACATAAATTACTTACTACACACACATTTGTGATGGAGGGTATTGAAGATTCGGCACAGCTGAATATATCATTCTGACTTATTTCTCTTTATTGTTGTTGCTGCTGTTCTTTGCTTTCTACAATTTAAAAGTTATAAATTTAAAAGCTGGAATAAATTAAATAAAATAAATAAATAATTATAAGAAAAAAGTGGTAAAAAATGTTATTTAATTATCAATTTCCACTTTTAATTCTAATTTAACCTTGAAATAATGAAAAAACTGTTTAAATGGTCAACAAGAAAAAATTTTAAAAAATATATATATGAAAAATTTATATATTTTTATTATATAATTAAACAAAAAAACAAGTAAGAAATTTGTATTCGACTATACCGACTCCTCAATACCCTCCACTATAAAAGCGTTTAAATAAATACGTTTCCTTCAACCATTCGGAAGTTAAAATTATTGTGGACGCCACTTCTTAGTGACTTTAAGAAGATTGTGGGAAGATTTTCGCAGATTTACAAAAACAAAATACATTACTTATTGCCACTTCATCTTCTTGAAGTGTAGATGGAAGAGTCTTCCAGAAGTTACAAAAACAAAATACATTACTGTTGCTATTTGAGCTTTTCAGAGTATGTAAGAAACGTCTTCAAGAAGTTATTTAGAAGATAATAGACAATTTACAAAAATATAATACAATGTTTTTGCCACTTGATCTTCTCGGAGTATAACTTCCTTATATACTTCCAGAAGTTGTTTAGAAGAAGGTAGAAATTTAAAATCATTACAATTGCTACTTGATCTTCTCCGAGTATATAAAGAAGCGACTTCTAGAAGAACATCTAGAACATCATTTAAATATTACAGGAATTACAAAAACAAAATGCATTGCTATTGCCACTAAGTATTCCTGGTGTATAAATGAAAGTGCCATTCGATAGTTCTTTAGAAAATTTTAAAGGAATTGCAAAATATTTTTCAGAATATTCTCTGCATAATAATAAAAAACAACAACAACAGTTACCTGCTCCTTTTTTCAATTCGGAATTTGAGTGATTCAGTAATATTTTGCCTTGGAAAATGATAGTGTTATTATTATGAGTAAATAATTGTTTTTCCTTAATTAAGAACTTAAGTTAAGTTATAATTTAAAAATTTAAAAATTAAAAAAAATTAAGATGATTTCCATTCCGGACACAAAAGGAATAGTACATAAATCATGGTGCAACTAGACGAGAAAATAAAAAATTAATGTATAATTTTAAATACAACAAATAAATATTTATTAAAAAATTTTTGAACATTTTACTTCGCGTGTAAAAAATAAAGAAGAAGGCACTTCTGAAAGTTTCTAAGAAGTGAATTCTGGAAGTTTTTTTAGTTAACTTCTGTGGCACTTCCAAAAGTAAGCTTCTTAGAGTCGTCTGGAAGCCAATTCGATAAGGAACAGTTTTCTCGTACATACACACTCACACATACACTCACAAATGTATATATTATATTTCATAAAAATAACACAGAAAAAACTTAAAGAGTCATATTTTTAGCTTTATTTTTTTCGACTCAGATTATGATTTGATGCAAGAATGCATACATTACGGGATCTGAGATAACCCCGTTACATACGGAATGACAAAGTTAACATACCGTGTTCACCACTTGTGGTAGTGGAGGTATAATAAAATAAATGAAATATACCCAATAACAACTTACGATTATT